>JBBPBT010000240.1:5565213-5582970 GCA_037974875.1 Cicer bijugum | reverse complement strand
TTTTAAAAATTTAATCTTTAATAAAAAAATATTAAATATTCAAAAAAAAAATTTTTTAAAGAATTATTCTTTATTTAAATTATAAATAACATCGATAATATAAAAAAAAACTTGTAAATAACATCAATAATATTAAAAATTTGATTCTATTTTTTTTTAAATCTAAACTTTTTCTTTCCTAAATCGTAATTGTGTTTTTGGATTTTGGAATTTTTTGTTTCTAGACCAATATAAGGTGAACTTTTAGTCGGAGACTATAGTACTCTTAAAAAAAAAATTGGACAATGTTATGTTGATAATTATATTAGTATTTTTACACATTTTGGGAGTTTGAATCTGGTGCTTTGGTGTCAACATCTCTAATGGTTGATTATTATTATTATTATTATTATTATTATTATTATTATTTTCTTTCTAATTTCAGAGGTTTAAGGTGCTTATTTCTTGTTTCTTTGATATTGAACTGAGTTGGATTAAATCTGTAAGTTTTTATTTTTATTTTTTGTTTCTTTAATAACAATATTCTTTCTAATGTCTCTGGCTATGGTGAAAATCAAGTGGAATGAAAATCAAGCTTAATAATTAGGATTATTAGGCCAGCCTCAGAACAACCTTTCATTGTATTGATGAATTGATTTGCAAAGTCTTCCTACAAAGTTACATTGATGATTTTGCCTTTGTATAGAAGTATCAAAAAAGTAATTTTTGTGAAGTTCAAATATTTAGGTAAAAGATATATTATCATAAACATTTGTATCATTCTACTTGTTTCCTTTCAAGGTAAATGAGGCATTTTCTTTTGTCCAGCAACAACCTGAAATTATTAGTTCATTTGGGACAATCTCAACCAAAAACAAACCATAGAATAATAAGTTCATTTGATTGCAATAAATAAAACATTAAATGCAAGTGAGAAGTTACTTTTCTTCCCCTCTTGATTAGCCTAAATTCCAAATTTTCAAAGGGAGATAAATTAGTCTTAACAAATGTATAATTATTAAAAATAAACTAAAAGGGAAATGTGAGTTTTGTTTATTCTATTCTTTAGTATATCTTTACAATAGATAGTAGATAGTATGTATTGAGTCATATTTCAAAGACACAATAAGTAAGTGAATGGTTATTTTAAAGATCACTAGCAATTACTAGATCCACTTCCACTAACTATATTCATAACGCTCCACATTGGATGTCCATTAAGAATATGCTTCAATAAATTCTTACTCGAAAAAATCCAATAGGAAAAAACCCCAATAAAGGAAAAAAAAAGGTATAATATTTTTCTTGTGGGAACTGCCTCATTAAAAATCTTACAAGAAAAAACTAAATAGGAATTGTCTCAATAAAAACTTCATTATAAAATCTTAGTGAAACAAAATCATGGTGAAGCAAAAAAAGAATGCATAACACATATATTTCTTCTCTTCATGGAGACAATTATATCTGAGACGGTGAAGACCAATTAATCTTTGGTACTAGTTGCTCAAAAACTTCACGTACATGGCGATGAATTTGTAGAAAGATTTGTTTTATCTCTTTTATTATACTTTTCTCCAAATTAACTGTGCATATGATAATATTTTTACATTGAATCATTACAATAACCTTTTCTTAGAAAAAAAAAACACAAGTTTTATTTATTTATTTGTAGAATCACATATCTCAACAAAACTTCATTATTGTCTTGTCTTGTTTAATGACAAAATATCATTATAAGAATTAGATAAATAATCACATATATAAGGTAACATAATATATGTTTGACTTCGTTCCAATATGTACTAATAGAAAAGTATCACATTGTCTTCAAATTGAACTAAAATATAATAATTCAAGATCAATTAGTTCTTCATCCTTTTCTCAAGTTCTAAAATCGATCTTTGTTTACATCTAGTGACCTTAGAACCATTAGAGTACACAACAAATGTGATATGTCATTATAGAATCATATTAGTACTTTTGCTATATAAGTTTCACGATTTACATCAAATAATATTCTATCAAAACAAATCATTTTCTTTCATATATTTTCATTTTTAATTTTTTCTTTAATCAAACTAATTTGGAAGCTCTCATTTTCAAATATTTTATTTTCAATGGACAAATGATGTTATTCTTATAACATTCATTTGATATTATTAACTAAGAATAGTATACAACACACATTTAGATTGTTTGAGAGCATAAAGAGACTTGTTCCCTTTAATTAAGTAATTTCTCCAAGAGCCCATTTTATATGTCTCACAAAGATTGTACCTCTCACAAAAATTAAATTGTTTAGTGATTTTCATATTATTATCACTATCAAGTGATCAATATAAATATATTGCAATACATCTTTCATATGTAAATTGAATCTATCATGTGCTACTAAATTTAATCAAGCATGAAAAAGTTTTTGAATTCACTTCATGTGAATATGTCTCTTCAAAATCAATGATAGTTTACTAATACTTTAAGAATATATGTATTTCATAACTCTCATTTTATTGTTACACGAAAAATCATTTATAGCTAACTAGCTTCACATCTTCATATGTGCGGATACAAGTCCAAAAACCTTTTGCTTTCCAAAATGTGTTTAATTTCACTTCTATTGTTTTTTCTATTATTTCTTTGTATATAATCTTTGATAAACTTTAGTTCATGGCCCTCATTATCATTTATCACATAAATCGCCATATCATATGCAAAATTATTATCAATATTGACTTTTTTTCGGTTCCATCATATTCGTTTCATAAAATAATTTATTGAGATCTATTTATTTTCACAAGTTTCAAGTACCTGATCAGTTCTTCCAAAGTTGAAAATCAATTAAGTCAAATGCTTTTTTGGAATTTTAATATCCTCACTCATGCCATCTTTCTTTTTAGGCCATTTCTTTATTTGAGGATTTTTATCTTTGGAACTGGCAAATATATCATGTTTCATGTATGGATACTCATTTGTAATGATACATTGTCTAACAAAGACATTAATTTTGATTGGAGTATTAGTAGCTGATAATTGGTTTTTCAAACTTTATAAATGAGTTATATTTTGAACTTCTGGTTCACACTAGTTTGTATGAGAATCAAGATGAAATAATATATTTTAATTATCATTTTCAGTTGATTATTATCTCCCCATAATATTAGGAATACTAATTCATTAAACGATAATCAATAAACTTATTTGAAAATAAATCTCAGATTTGTTGACTCAATATTCTCTATCACAATAGGAGATTTTATATCCAATATGTATTCCCAATATTTATTTACGTTTTATCTTAATCTATTATATTGGAGCAATTGGAATATACACAACACATCCACAAAAATATCTAAGATGCATAATATTAAGTTATTAACCCAAAATTAATAATAAATTAAGAGGAAGACTTACATGTAGTAACTCGTTGGTTTGATGCAAATCAATATCTCGACATACATTGCATATTCTCCAAGTAAAAAATGTAAGGTACAATCACATAACTATTGATCTTAAAATCAATATTAGATGTCTCATGAGTGGTTCTTCAATTTCATTCTTGTGTATGAATATATGTTATATGATGTTCAATATCATTTTCAATAAAATACTTTTGAGAAAAATTACATCTTAATAGAATTAGTTGACACAACAATCTCACAAGTTTCTGGTTGTGAGTTGACAACAAACATACTTCGGTGTATAGATCCAAAAATACCACCTCATATGTACATTTTAGAAATGAGAGAGACTTATTCCTTCAAATTGTCGATTTTCTTTGGGAATTAGTAATACACAAAAATTACTTAATTAAAAAATCTTTTGGTTCTTCAACATATTTTCACATATATTTGTATTATTTTTTGTATCATAATAGATTCGGGATGGTCCAAGTCTTGCCAAGAGCAAAATTTATACGATATGTAAACTTCATATTTACAATAATATGTGCTTCAATTGTTTTGATCCATTTAAATCAATAATTAACAATCATAATTGTAAAGAAATTCATCCAAATTAAACCATATAATAGATATTATAAATATTTGATTTACCTTTTATATTATTATATGGATATATATCAAAAACAACATTTTCAATATAAGAAAATACGAATATAAAGATCATAACCACAAACCGTTATCATGAAATTTTTGTATCACCTTCACATGTAATTCATAAATGCCTGTATTGCTACATCTTGTCTCAGGGTTCGAACCCAAAACATCGCAATTGTGTGGATTAATTATGATGAAGTTTATATCTTTTCTATGACAATTTTTTTTTACCATGATCACAATAATTATTATACATAAATAGTAAAAAAAATATATGTTTTGATAATTAAGTTCAATTTATCATGTAATCCTTCCAATTTTTAATCCATAATTTTTGTTTTGTTCAAGGACATTTTGGGATCAATCTTTTAAAATATTTTTGAAAGTATTTCTCAATTTTACTACTTCATGAGCATATTTGAGTGTCATATAAATATATATATATATATGCATTTGGTGATAACATCCGTATTGTAAATATATCTTTATAATATATAGTGAGTCATATTTATAGAACAAATATAAGTAAGTAAATAGTCATCTTAAAGACCACTAGCAATTACTAAAGTCATTTACTAATGGAAGTTAGGAGAATGTGAAGATCAAAGAATGGAATCCACTAAGTATATTCATAATACTTTCATTTGAATGTCCATTAAAGATATATGTCATTAAACTCTTACTAGAAAAAACCAATGGAAAAAAATTATAGTGAAGAAAATAGAGTAACATCCTTCTTGCGAGAACTACTTCCTAACATCCTTCTTACAAGAATTGCTTCAAAAAATTTTTTTACCGAGAAAATCCTATAGAGAGTGCAAAGCACATTTATTTTTCCTCTTCATGGAGGCAATTATATTTGAGATGGTGAAAACCAATTAATCTTTAGTATTAATTGTTCAAAAACTTCACATTACATGACATTGACTTTGTAGAAAGATTTGTTTTACCTCTTTTATTATATTTTTCTCTAAATTAGTCGAGCATATAATAATATATTCACAATTTTAATTTAACTCCCAACAAAATGCAAATATTTTTATTTTAGTCCCTAATGTCTAACACTGTTAGATTTGTAAACGGTTGACTAATTAATCACTTTAAGCTTATATATACAATTAGTCCTCACAAAAACGTAAGAAATTTAGTTTTAATTTCTGTCGAAATAAAAATTCAAATTGGGTTTTAGTCACCACAAAAAGTACATATTATACTTTTTTTTCTTCAATTAAATCAATTTATAGTGGGACTAAATTTATGAATGGAAAGATATCTTTTGCACCACACATTAAGAGAAAATACATCATACATCAACTAGTTGAAATAACTTTCATTACATACCAAAAGGGGCACACAAAAATTGCACCAATAAGTTTCAACCTTTATAGTTTATAAGCTATAAGTACAATTTTGTGATAGTCATTTATGAGTTTAATTATAATTGATAGTATTTTTTATAAACTAATTGAAGTAGCTTACGAGTTTATATCTTATAGGTTGTAGTATATTATTTTTTTCTTTCAATTTTATATTGTAACTAAATTCTTTTTTATGTAAAATAAATAATTTTAAAATTTTAACATAATTTCAATAAAAAATTATTTATAAATGATTTATATAATTTAAATTTAAAATAATTTTAGTAAATAATAATTTAATGCAAATATTTTAAAATAGTTTATTTATTAAAATTTAAAATAAATAAACCAGCTAAAAATTAAAAAAAAAATATGATTGATAAATAATTCATTTATTAAATGTAAATAATTTAATTTTTAAATAATTAATATTATAAATTAAATAATTTATTTTAATTTGAAATAATATGTCAAGATTGATAAATTTTAGATTACTATTTTACTCTATTTTAAACATCAATTAATAACATTTAATTTTAATCAATAATTAATATTATCAAAAATACTTAAAATAAATTCAATAAATATTATCACGATACATCACTCGAAGTCTTTCTTTTGGTGGCATCAGTTAATTATAGTTTTTACCATTTTTTTAAGAAAAAAGAAAATTAAATACTGCAAATAATTTAATATTTAGTTTTTTTTTTACCCATTCATCTCCTTAGTTTATACTCTTCTCATTTTGAGTCCTCTCTCCCAGTAATCACACTCCCCCTAAAACGCTGGCGGAGAGGATCTAACACCACCGCGCCCTGGTCGCCATTGCTATCGCCCATCATCGTCACTCTCTCTTTCTCTATCTCCTCTCATTGGTAAGTTATCTGTATCATCCTTATGTTGAACTGTATAGTCTTGACACTTAGATCCTAATCTTTTTCTTCTATCTATGAAATTGATGTGTATAGATGTTTATGCGATCAATTTTATGATTCGCTGTTTTGGCATAAACCCTAATTCTTAAAATTTGGCCCTGTTTTGCCTATCCCTATGAAATTGCATCTTCCCCAACATTTCATAAAACTATAATTTGTATTTTATTCCTAAACAAATTTGCTAGATTCACCCCTTTTATTTTTAGTTACACCCAAGTTGTTTACCGACGTGAACTGAATTCATATAATCTATGTGAACTTAGTTAAGTACAAAATATTATTTTTTTTGGTATAACTGGCAATAAAAAGAGGTGTAACTAGAAAAATTGACTCCTGAATCCGAATTGAAGTATTTTTTGCTGAAATTTAAGAATCTAATTTAATTTCAAACTAGTCTTTAACCATTCAACTGTGCTTGTAAATTCAATTTTCCCCAGTTTTTATGATGAACCTTTATTCTTCCTCAAATCACAATTTTATAATTTAACTATTAATTAATTTTGTAATTCTTAGATAAATTCTGTCAAAAGAAGTCATTCTTAGATAAATAGGATCGTAGTGTGTTTGAAATTGATTTTGTGGTACCTGCGTATCCTTTCCTATGCTTTCTTAAGAATCTTGGAGCTAAGGGGTGATGATGGGATTTTGGGGTGGATATGAAACTCCATTGGCAATCCTTCTCTTCTATGAGTTGGGCCAGCTATATAGGATCGTATGAGCAGACAACTGCTGCAAGAACATTGCTATATGAAGAAACTTTTTTTTTCTTCTTTAGCCATGGCCGAGCATGAGGCTTACTTACCGCAATAACAAGAAAGATAGTGAGTGAGAGAATATTTTTTTGGATAAATATTGAGTGAAAGAAAATGAGTTCAGAATAAAATTAACTTAATAATATTATTGCTATATACAAAGCTTATGTTATAAAATTGACAAGGGTTACGAGATAGGAAGTATTGTAGGAACAATAAGAAAGTAACAAATTTTTAAATGTCTAATACCTACTGTAATTGAATCCCACTACATTCATGTTGTTTGCTTTGATATGTGCAAAAACATGAAGAAATGGGATTGTATTTGCTGGAGTCATTCATTTTCCTCCAAGCTTTTCTGCAAAAGACTTAGTTTCTGTCGTAGCAGTCGAATCTCTTCGTCTTTCATAGCATTAGAAGTCTTCAATTCTTTCAGCTGCAAAGATGACTCAAAGAGTGCATCTTGACTTTTCTTCTGTACTTCATTCAGCTTGCTTTTCACTTCTTCATAATTTCTAAGAGTGTTACTATACTCTAATAGCAAAGCATTTTCTTTGTCCTTCACTTCATTCATACACATTTCATCTTCTAGTGCTGTTGCTTGCTCTTGTGAATCTTCTTTAAAAGTACTATTTGTCTCTGATGAATTTTGCTTATAATGATTTTCATTATTTACATCATCACTTGATTTTATTATATTGTTATTATTGCTCATATCATAAGTATCATGTTAATATTTCTCACCCAAATTGATTGCGATTTGCTGAATTCGTTTGGTACGGTATTCTATGACTTGGTGTGAATTTGGATGTTAGTTTTCAATTTGCATACGATTATTTCAAAAAGGTTTTCGTTGTTGCGCAGTTCTTCAAATTTGCATGGGACTTTCAAGGTTACCTGATAGTGGACTTTTACTTCTTAGTTTTTTCAACTCCCCAGTTTTGGTTGTTCTTTCAGCGCTAACTTTTACACTTCATTCTCTGGCTGGGTTAATTATTTTTGAGTCATATATGGTCCACTCTGAACCAATAACTCTCCCATTTCTTCATTTTCCTCCAAGCTTTTCTGCAAAAGACTTAGTTTCTGTCGTAGCAGTCGAATCTCTTCGTCTTTCACAGCATTAGAAGTCTTCAATTCTTTCAGCTGCAAAGATGACTCAAAGAGTGCATCTTGACTTTTCTTCTGTACTTCATTCAGCTTGCTTTTCACTTCTTTATAATTTCTAAGAGTGTTACTATACTCTAATAGCAAAGCATTTTCTTTGTCCTTCACTTCATTCATACACATTTCATCTTCTAGTGCTGTTGCTTGCTCTTGTGAATCTTCTTTAAAAGTACTATTTGTCTCTGATGAATTTTGCTTATAATGATTTTCATTATTTCCATCATCACTTGATTTTATTATATTGTTATTATTGCTCATATCAGGAGTATCATGTTAATATTTTCTCACCCAAATTGATTGCGATTTGCTGAATTCGTTTGGTATGGTATTCTATGACTTGGTGTGAATTTGTATGTTGGTTTTCAATTTGCATGAGATTATTTCAAAAAGGTTTTCCTTGTTGCGCAGTGCTTCAAATTTGCATGGGACTTTCAAGGTTACCTAATAGTGGACTTTTAGTTCTTAGTTTTTTCAACTCCCCAGTTTTGGTTGTTCTTTCAGCGCTAACTTTTACACTTCATTCTCTGGCTGGGTTAATTATTTTTGAGTCATGTATGGTCCACTCTGAACCAATGGCTCTTTTATGTACAGATCAGAACATCGATTAATTCTTCAAATATGTGTTTATATATTTTATTTTCTATCATTCATTTTACATAGTTCCTAACAACGAATCAATATTATTAGTGGTGAGTTCAAACTTTTTGGTATTTTCCGTCATAATTAACTCACAACTGCGAGGTCCCAGATTCAAACTTGGGACATAATGGTTTCTATTTTTAATATCACTTTTATTTTATTTTTATGAGATGTGTTGTCTTTATTATAATATAGTTGGTCTTATTAAATAGCTGTTGTTTGGAATGACATTATTGATTAGCTTTCTCAAAATTATAATTTTTTTCCAACACTGTTATACTATTATGTGTTTTAGGGAGTGTCACTATCACATACAAAAACAACATGAATTTTGCAGCACCGTTGTGCAGAAGATTGAATATCAAGGAACTCGTGACAAATGTTCCTGTGTACAGAAGCACTGGTGGTATACCTTCATGATCCTATATTGACTATTTGTATCATGTATTTCAAAGGAAAGCTAGACTAACGACTTTTTGACATGTAATTTAGATGTTTCTGGAGAGGGATTGAGTCTGGTGTTCCGTCGTTGGGCTACCAAAAAGACAGCTGGGTCCACAAAAAATGGACGAGATTCAAAGCCCAAGAACCTTGGAGTGAAGAAATTTGGTGGAGAGGTATGAGTTTTATGCTTTAAGCAACAGTATCAGTCAGTGTTGCCAAATTGCCACCATGATGTTGCCATAGTTTTATGGCATGGTGGTTTTTGTGATGGCAACCAAAACCCCCAAAACCTATTATAATCGCCATGTTTCCCCCATGGGCCACAAACACCATATTTATATGGCTGAGTTTTGGCTTGGCCGTCATAATACAACTTTGATAACATTGGTATCAATTTTATGACATGCAGTAAGAGGAAGACTTTCTGAACATGATTCATTTCATTCACTCATGAAGAGACTCTTTTCTTAATATTATGCAGAGGGTAATACCTGGAAACATCATTGTTAGGCAACGTGGTACTCGTTTTCATCCAGGAAACTATGTTGGACTGGGGAAAGATCATACTCTTTTTGCTTTGAAAGAGGGATGGGTGAAGTTTGAACGCAACAAGCTGACTGGTCGCAAGTGGGTGCATGTTGAGCCTAAGGATGGTCATGTCCTCCACCCTGTGTTTACAGATGCTTCTGCATCCGAACCAAAAGTAGCTGTCTAAGTCTGACCAATTTCATGCATGATCAAACTTTTTTTAAGTGACCAATTTTTTTTGGCTTATGTGAACTCCTAAATGTTCCACCTCTGAGGTCTGTTACATGGTCTTCGATTGTAATCAATTAAAAGATTTATTCCAGAAGGAATTAATAATAGGTGCTTCAGTTTTTTGCCCTTTTTTATTTGTCATTTGGATCAGTAGTTGTGTAAAGAGGTCTTTGAGGGCTTAAATAATAATTCATTCGATGATTAACTAGAATAGAATGATTAAAAGGAATGAAGAGAGGGTCATATGAAGAAAATAGCAACGGAAGAGTGGGGTTGGAAGAAACAAAATGAAGTGTTAACTGACTTGAATGTAGACCTGAACAAAATCAGTTGATCCGACACAAGTTACTGAATGAGCCAATTTGATATCTTGAAGGGTCAGAAGGGTCGCAAAGTACACGTATTTGCAAATGTGGGTTTATACAGGTTTGAGTTGTCGGATGCGTGGATCATTTTACTACTTATGATTTAAAAATCCAAATTTTTTAGGGTGAACCTTGTAGTCACACTTAGTTATCACGCCACCACTATGATAAGTGAGTTGTTTGATAAAAGCTTACTCGAGAATTGATAAAAATAAATAGTGAAAGTTCAATATGTTTTTTCTTAAAAATATGAATTTGAAAATAAAATGAACAAATAATTAAAGAAAACGAATATTCTAATAAAAATAAAAAACTCATATATCAAATTGACTCACCCGCAAACTTGCACTAAGAGAAATTGGTCTAAATTGATGCCAAAATTGATTGGAATTGAACTTGTAAATTACAAATTAGATTTTGGATACTTTGACAAAATGAGTCTTAATCTGATCATACGAATAAGCACGTAACGAAATGAGTCTTAAAGGAAAGAAGCAAAAACAATACAACCTTTCACATAAAAGAAAGAAATTTTGTCTTTTGGGCGATGATCTTCTCATCCCAATTTTTTGTGATTTACCGACTTCAAAAATTCAGTAGTGTATAATTTCAATTTGATAGTAAAAAATAGTATAATTTCAATCTGATAGTAAAAAATAGTATAATTTCAATATGATAATAAAAAATAATAATATTAATGATGTTACTAGAAGTTTTTATCGTGTTGTTGTGTACACATATTGTTACTATATATTTGAATCAATATTTTCACAAATCAGTCTACCCTCTTCAATTACTCTTCAATTCTTTCACGTGGTTATATATGTTTTTTTTTTTTTTCAAATAATTGATAACAAAAGTTTTAAAAAAAATCCTAGTATGCATAGAAGTGTGAAAAAGAAAAAGAAAATGTGCTATGTAAACTAAGTTTACATTGACACTAAACGATAATCATTGATTTCATCATCTAATACATAATTACAACTTCTATCATCAAATAACAACTTAATCGGTGACTTATATTTGTTGTCAATATAAGAATATTTACATAGACAGTCAAAATATTTATAGCGACAATATATGGTCATTAAACTCTAGAATTTTCTCATACACTAAATAATAAATGACGTCTTTATGAAACCTCATATTTTAAATTGTAACACTTTTCAAACAACCACTTATACTTCGGACGAGTATCCTCTAACTTTGAATCTCCTACTTTTTGGTAACTTTGTTTCTATTTCTCTTAATCAAATATTTTTCGCCCATTCGAATATTTTTATTAATTAATTTTAATCATCAATTTTTTCTCAAAATACAATAAAATCATCAAAAGTCAAAGTTAGGGATCCATTTTCCTACCTCTTCTGTACTACTTCGATATAAAAATATATAATTGAAGATAAAAAATAACTCTAAGAAATCCATTTTCATATTCAAAACATATAAGGGAAAATGATAATTGAGGTATTATAGTTCCATTATTGAATTTAATCAAAACAAAATAAATCCATTCAAAAATCTCACTTAAAAAAAAAAATCAATTGGAGCCGAAGAAAAGAGAGAATAAGCATTGGGAGAGTAATTTAAGAGATGAAAAGGCAAAGTAGCGCCAATAAGGTAATTAAAATCTCATAACAATGTCATCACGTTTCAGCCAAGCATGAATGAAAAGAAACATCTCAAATTTGACAAACTTATTATTAGAATTTAGGTTGGACCTTACACAATTCTCACAAAATCAATTGGTAAAGTAAGGACTATCACCACTTATAAATGTTTTCTATCTCATTCAACTTGAGACTCTTAATATACACTTCTA
This sequence comes from Cicer bijugum, assembly GCA_037974875.1. Lineage (NCBI taxonomy): Eukaryota > Viridiplantae > Streptophyta > Magnoliopsida > Fabales > Fabaceae > Cicer > Cicer bijugum. The sequence continues at coordinate 5,570,698 of JBBPBT010000240.1, read as the reverse complement.
ACCTCATGATTGGACGTTTGGACGCGACCGAACTTAATACGAGTGGTCCGATTACGATAATCTGATAACAGGTGGCAAAATGGATTTTGGATAGTCTCTAATACCATATCATAATTTTAGGTTGAGTCCTACACAACCTCCACAAAAGTGACATGTAGGGTGAAAGGAGGCTACCCACTATTTTTAAACACTTTACCGTATGTTCTCATGTAATGTAAGACTCTTAACATTTATAATGATACGATAAATCATATCGTGAGTATGGAGACTGCAATTGTAGACGGTGAATACAAATGCATCAAGTTTCTCTTGTGTTTTCATCTATTTTCAAACTATAGGGGCTAAACACAGGGGAAAGAGAAATTCATGTGTTTTGTTGTAAGTCCATAAAGCAATATTTAGCATTTTCCTTTGAGTAAATATTGGTGGGGATGAACAACACTCATAAGTAACACTTTTTATTTTAATTAAAAAATCCATTTTTCATTAAACCGATTTGGTTTGATTAAGCCGACGAATGGATGGCTTTCACCTTTTTCTCGGGTTTGCCCGAGTCTTATCCGTTTATATTAATTTAAGAGCATGATTGATCGAATATGCTGCTCAAAATGAACCACCCCATCAATTCCTGATCAAATTTTTAAAACAATGGTGTCGACTAAGTTATACGAGCTACCAAAGACTTCACAAATAACATTGTTAGGATACTCATCACCACATGTACCATCTAAATTGGACTCATAATCCATTTCACCAGCACGAACTACTTCAAAAATAATATCCTTGTTCACCTCTTAAACATTAAAATCAACCTTAAACCCAATACCATCTTCTTAGTAAATCTAATATTATCATTTGAATCTTTGTAAATGAAGCCTAAAAAAGGGTTAATATCACAAGACTTATTGATTGACACCACACTCTTGGGGTCAAAGTAGTCAAATATTTCAACAACAATTACTTTCTCTCGTTCACTAGTTTGTTGAATCTCAACAATTTTTCCTTTCTCTTTTAAAATCTCTCAAACCTATTGTATATTGTCTCTGCCATGATCACCACTAGATTTTTCAATATTAGACTTTAGAACATAAGTGAGTTTTTAGGTATTGACACATCCTTAAACTTTAGAACACAATCCTTGTAAAGTGTTTGTGTCTTAAATGTGTGCCTGTTGTTTTACATTCTCCATCAATTTGTCTCCATAAGAACATTAATGGTAAAAGAAAAGCTTATTTGTAGATTTTTCAAGGGAGATAAACCCCCAACTACCCCATTACTAGTATACAAGCTTTTAGGATACTAGTATTCTTGTGGGAGCCTTAAAATCCTAACCTAACATTGACTATGAGATTATTGTTACTTGTTATCATTAAAATATTAGATTCATTTGGGATAGATGTTTAATATCAAGAATAGTGAGATTAAACCCTCTGAAGATCTTCTTTCAAAAAGAAAGAAAAATCATATTATCCTTTACTAAGAGAGAACACATATCTAGGATTACTCAATTTCTAAATAGAAGCCAACTTGACATGCAACTTAAACATATTATAAAAGAATATCACTCTTAAAAGTGAACCAAACCAAACGCCAGCCAACATGATCCCTACAACATTCTAACCATGATGTATCCCCTTAAATGCATGACCTCGACAACTGTGTACAAGAATTGTAACAAGATGTTTTCAACACGTATAAAGTATACACAACCAAACAAGTAATAAAGTGAAAAGTAAATATATTATTTCCATGAAGATTTATTTTGTTTACTTCTCATAAATCATAAATTAGTGAGTGAAAAGGAGTAACCATAACATTAATTATTTTGTTGAATGTGTGCGTTAAGTAAACAATCATACTGTATCCCACTTGAGATCCATTCATTAATTTTTTTTTTCAATACTTGATGAATTGATATTTAAACTAAGGATCCTTATAATAAATATATAGCATAAACATATAACGACTAAAAATGTTAAGTATTGAACACAATAATTTAAACATAACTAATTCATATCAAATTTCACATAATTCAACAACCTTGTTTTAACTCATAGTAAGAAAAACATAAATCATACACAAGGAACAAAGGTATACATTTGTTACAACTTAAAAGAAGTAAAATATAAATAACCTAAGTTGAACAATCCAAGAGATCAAGTACTTTTGAACCAATGCTTTAGATGACATACATCATTTTGCTTTTGTTCTGCTATGGATGAATGGGAAGAAATGACAATGTATGAAAATGCAAGCTTGATGGGGAGCAACAACCAAAATCAAACTTAAGGTAGAGACTCTCTTAAATGTTATATTTATATTATCTTTCTTTTATACAATAAGTCAACTCTAAAATGATCATAAAAGAAAAAACGTATAGAGAATAACAGAATATTCTATGTCATTGAAATTAGCACATGTCACATAGACTAGGGACCATATATTTTGTTATATATTCAAAACCTTTCAATTCTACTCAATATTAACAATTACACATTGGTGTTGGAGCATCATGCAACACCTTGGAGCATTTCATAACTTAGTCATGCACACTAGATCAATACGTGAAATCTAAATAACAACTCCATAGTTGTGCTTGACTCAAAATAATTCTAAAACTTAATATTCCTAATTAAAGTAAATAAAGTAATATATATTACTCAATTATCAAATAATAATTCAATGCAAAAATGTTAGATAGTTCTTCTTTCTTAGAGTCATTATCATCTATGCAGGAAAATCTTAGAAATTAAGAACAAACTACATTGCTCAATGTTCTCCCACTGGTCCGTAATATATAAAGTTAAATATGGTTTTAGTCCTTATAAAATTTCAACCTTAGTCACTGTAAAATCAAATTTATAGGTTAAATTTCAATTCTAGTTGAGGTAAAATAAAATTTCAATATTTCAATTTCAATATATAAGGTTAAATATGTTTTTAGTCCTTATCTTATTCAACAAACAATTTTAGTCTTTATTAAAATGAAATATGTTTAATTGTCCTTTATCTTTAATTTTTTTTTAGTGGTTTGTGTATGCATGTTTAGAACATTTTTAACATGCAATTAATTAAATATGAATTTTTTAAATGTGCAAAATCAAGGTAATGAAAGTATGAACTTAGAAATAAATTTTGAGTTCACTTTTTTGTGGATGAATTTTTTATAATGTTGTAAACATGTCTGCAAAAATTCATTCAAAAATATATATATATATTAATTTGACAGTAGTGACCAAAACGGTATGTATGACAATTTTGTATGGACTAAAAGTTATATATTTATTTTATAGAGACTAAAAACATATTTAACCTTAATATTTAAGATGAAACAACAAAAGTTACAAGATCAACAAATTTATTTATTATTATAAAAAAAGTATTCTAATTATACCCTTAACATTATTTATTTTATATTCATTATATGAGTTTCTAGTAAAATATGTCTCTCTCGTTAAAAAGGATTGTGAAAATATTATACAAGTTTAATTAAGTTTATTTTTCTTATAATAAAAACAACGGGCTGGTCCTTAAAATCTTAGCACCTTGAACAAATCAAAGAAACTGGTGTTTATGTAATTATCTAAATATTATTTTATGTTGCAAAATTAGAAATATATAATTCATTCATAATTAAATTTTTATTTTCAATTACTTTGATCCTAATTCCATTTTTTTTAAAATTATGTACAACAATAATATGTATAATTAGTATTATTTTTAAAAAATTTATGCATTAGAAAAAAAAAAATATATCAATCACTCTATATCATATAACTTAATTTTTCCAATTGACTTTTAATTTTTAAAATAAGAGTGCATCATCAAGATCATAAGAACTTTCTTATTTTAGTAAGTTTTAAGATGTTTATTGAAATGACAATGTCAATTACAAGAAAAATGAGTTTGAATTGTAATTGTTTATTTTTAAATAATTTTTGTTTGATTTAAAGTTAGTTAACTCAAGATCAATCTTGATTTTTAAAACACAACACAAGCATAACGTTCTTGGTTAGTGAAATCGCAACATTAATTTCCCTATGTGATCTATGGTTAGTTAATCATAATAAATAGAGATAAGTGAATGAGAATCACACAAAAATATATCATCGTTCACCCAATGTGGATTATGTCAAGTTCTCACAATTGTGAGCTTTTTCACTAAAGTATTCAAACTAAGATTTTGTTCTTGCTTTTCACACTAACTTTCTAGATCAATATTGACTAGTTACAATATGTTACCTTTCTACCTTGAAAGGATTTACAACAATTACCTTTCAATCTTGGAAATGATTTTTACAGATCACATTTTAACTATAAAATGATTTTTTTTGTTTACAATTCACTCAAACTATAATCAACACAATAGTCTTGAGTTACAAATGATATGATTTAAAGAGGTTGATAGATTTGAATATACTCAACCCTTGTTTGAGTTTAGATTCTTAGCAAAAGACTCAACATGATAGATAATTGAATCTAGTGAAACGAAAATGGAATATTTTCTCTTATTGAAGAGCTTTAGTATTTTCAAGTATGATTGTATATGTGATAGATTGCTTACACTTGAAACTCTTGTCTTATCCTTGATGTTGAGGTTCCTTTTATAGGCTTCATGAGGGTTGATGACAACTTATTAGCCATTGAAAATCCAGTTGTCCAATTGTATATTTAGTGGATAAGTGTTGTTTAAAGCAGGAATGTTCTTGCTTTAAAAATCAGAATGATCTTCATTTCTATTTTGAGAAGTGCTTAACTTGTAAACATTTGATATTTGATAGATGTCATTCTTTTCTCTATTTCGTGTGTAGACTGCTCAGAGGTGCAGTTGCAGTCTCCTATCAAGTCTATCATGGTTGTATTTGTTGCTTTATCAATCTGGAGATTGATCTTGCTTGTTTGATCATGATGCATAACTTTTGCCTTTGTTAAAATTGAACGAATCTTTCTGATACGAACTTGTATACATACATCTGGTACTTTTTTAATGAATAATTATTTATTAGCAAATCAGAATCGATCTTGTCTTATTTCCCTTTTACGAAGATGAACATTCTTGGTTTGATAAAAACTACAGAATGTGAAGAACGGTCTTCGTTTTTTTTTTTCTTCAGATTTTGTTGTTATCAACTCGAATATTCTTCGATTATTAGAATGATCTTGCTTCTTTCAATATGATCTTGTGTAGATATGTTTAATTGTTTAATACATATCTTTAATTAATACACTCAAAAACACATATTAAATAACAAAATTCTTTTTATAATCATAATTAGAAGCTTAACTAATTTTGTTTGATTATAATCAAAATATTAATTTGAGATTTTGTCTCAACTTTTACAATATATTTTCAGGTTTTTATCAAATAATATGATCTAATATTTTAAGGCTAAACAAAAATGTGAAAAAAATATAATTTGTGAATATTTTTTTTATTTTATATAAAACTGTTTTTAAGGCTAATATGACGTAGATATAATCAATA
>JBBPBT010000240.1:5553007-5563628 GCA_037974875.1 Cicer bijugum | reverse complement strand
ATTGATAAAAATAGAGAACTAAAATTATAATTAAACATATTATTTATTAAGAGAATCAACAAAATAAAATTTAATTTTTATTATTTATATTAGTGAATATTAATTTTTTTTACTATAAATATTAAAATTAATATAATATTTATAAACAATAAAATGATGTTTTTTTTTATGAAATGATTTTTTTGTTAGAATACAAATATCAATTAATAGTTATTTAATTCAAAAAAAGTGACTTAATTTATTGATTTTAAAGAACAAATGTAAAAAAAACGCTTTGGTGTATAAATATGCCCGTATAAACTTTCATTGATTAATTATAAGTTAGTTTTCTTTCTCGAATCTTCATGTTATATGTGTGTTTTCCTACTAGTTTCCAATTAATGCATCAGATTACATCCACTTCATTTTCGTTTTTCAATTACCTCGTGACTTTGGGGGAGAATCGACCTTTGACTAACACTAATTAATCTTCTTATACATGCATGGACAAAATTTGCACCATAAGTGATGCATTTATTAATTTTGTACAATAAATCCAAAAATCAAGGTTGAAAATCTGATGAAACAATTTTACGAATTTACAATCCATGTAGTAAGGGAACTACACATTTATCCAGTCAAATAACAAAGGTTGTTCAATCAAGATCGGATGATCTGAAAAAATATGCAGATTTCAAATTTTATTTTATAGTGTATATGCTGATTTAAATTTGAATTGTCTGATCTTTGATAGAACAATATTTACTATCTGACTGTGTGAATGCGTAAGTTTCTTGACTGTAGAAAATCTAAATCTCAATTCTACTTTTTGTGATAGTAATTTATAGGAATATCTACCATCATATGTGGTATTACTTTTTCCTGACACTAATTCAAATCCATAACCTAAAATTTTAGTACTTGGAAGCATATTTGTGTCTCATCACTCAACTTAAGTGGTGAGACATTTAGGTGCTTCCATATACTTGAGTCACAAGTCATGGAATAAATCGTTAATTGTTGGAGGTGAAACAAATAACACACAAATGGTAGAAGACATTCCTTTGAGTGGTGGTATGGGTATGACTAAGAATGATGACTTGATTGGGAAGATGTTGGTAGGACAACAATTTGTCTTCGTGAATGGGGTGGTGATACCTGTAGACACTTTAATACTCAAATTAAGATGTAATTGAGAAATTAGTAGAGACTTATGAAAGAAGTCGACTACCTTATTTTTAAGCAAAAAATTAAAGTACAAAAGTATCACACGATTGTCAAGATATTTCAACTATTTTGACACCTCAAGACAAACATATCATTCACATCACCTTACAAATTTATTCAATAAGAAAAAAAAATTACAAAGATTAAAAATTACAAAAACAGTCAAAAGTAAACAACATTTGTCTCATTAAAAACTTTACCAAAAAAACTCAAAATTATAAAATATTGATGAAGAAAAAAAGAGTGTAGAGCAAACAAAAGTCTAACCCGGTGAAAAATATAAAAAAAACGTTAATCAAGAAACCCTAACTTATTAGGTTTATATAATTTTGAAAGACAAAAAGAGATAATATCCCACAAAACAAAATCATTATGCTGAAGACCTACGAAGACAATCTTGTTTGCACATCAATTGTCTTCTCTAAATATATGAGAAATAATAAAACGCATATTTTTAGTTATCTCAAAACAATTCAGATACCTATTTATTAATCTTCAAGAAACAATATCGTGATTTTAAAAGTAAGAATTACAAATTTAAAGTTTGTTTCTAACCAAAAGAATATCCAATCCTTTTTAATTAAAGTTATCTCAATTGCATGTATAACTCCAATGAGTTATGCATGAAAGACAATGAAGATGTTTAAGTTTTGAGCAAAACCCACAACAACAACATTGTTATCTCTAAATATGCTCACAAAAGTAGTTGGTCAAAGACAATCTTTTGTTGTGCTATATATGTTGCGTTTGATCCAAGAAGTTGTATTCCTTGACAATGTCAGAACAATGTTATAGATAATCGAGATTTGAGGTGATACATGGACAAAATTTTCCTTAGATATGATATATTTTTTTAATTTGATTAATGAATCCAAAAATTAAGGTTGAAAATCAGACAATTCAAAATTAGTTCACATATTGGCCACCTCTTGTGCTATCAATCTAACATTCAAAAGAATATATACATATACCACCCTCCATGTGACATTTCTTTCGTCTATCACAAGGATTCAAATCGATAACCTAAGGTTTAAGTACATAGAAGCATCCTTGTGTCTCACCACTCGTACTTATCTGATTTCATGTTCCTTTTTTAAAATTTTGGTACGTTCAATAAGTTTTCATCTCAAATCATAAAATCATACAATTGGATGTACACTTTCAAATCCAATTTAATTCATAATTTGGATGCATATATCCAAAGGTGTATAATATGTAGTTATATAAATCTTAGATTATAAATTGTTAAAGAACAATAAACAAAAATGGAGAAGCGGATCATGTAATCATATTGTATTTTTACCTCTAATTTTATCATCGTTTTTTCTTCAAGACATCTATTGTGATACTTTCATTTACTGCAAGTAATTTTGAGACATCACACCAAAGTTGTTGTCATTTGGTGTCAACAATAACTAACAAGAGCAAAAAACCACTTGCAAATGAAGATGAACCTTTTTATAGCAAAAAATTAGATGAAAATGAAACTACAAAGCAACAACTTATGAAGTAAAATTTGAGGCATCTGGAAGACTACTTTTAAGAATTATTCACTTGATGTGCATAACCCAATGTACAATAGTTTTGTCCTCAACAAAGTGGAGGCAACATAACAACAAGAATAAAAAAGTATAACATGAGATGCAACTTATGAATGAACAAAGTTAAAGTTACTAGAATAAAAGAGTTTTTGGTGCAATTTGTAATTGGTCATTTGGTGAATAAAATATTTTCGTTTAACAATAAGACCAAATCTCATAATGGGAATCATGGAGAGATAATGGACAAAAATAGAGTGCATGTTAACCAACTAGCTATTTATCAGTTGGGTTACGAGAGGAGCTTAAAAGATCATTATTTTGCGGTAAGAGCAATCAAACAAATGGTTTGGACACTACATATTTACGCAAAATCTTAAGGCTTTAGATTTATCCTTTATAGGTCATCTCATTTATATGGTCCTCAACATTAACTTTTCTATTTAAAATGAGACTCATACTCACACTTGACATACAAACAATATTCTCTCAAGTGTGAGTACATTCATTCATTTGAGTATGTTCCTCCTCAAACATCAATTTTTTCATCTACATACACTTGTGCCTCTATTGTCACATATACATCGAGAGAAGATGTTACCTAATCACCAATGTCTAGAGGACTTTCAATACCAAAGATAGACTACAACTTTCAACTCACTAGAATCTAAAATTATGTAGCTAACTTTTATAAATGATGTATGAGATGCCTTCTTATCTATATATGTTGCTTGTTAAATTAATAACTAAGGTTTTCTAATCGAAAATTGTTGGAACATAGAGTATGTCATTGTGTGAATTTAAAAATTTGTTGAAGTCCCACATTGGAAATAAACATTCATTTAATGGAAGTCCCACATTGGAAAACTCTCATATTTTGAGTAGTTTTCAACTCTATAAATACTAAAGTCACACATTGGATAGAAAACATATGTAAGTTTGTTTCCATCACTATATAATGAGTTTTAAACTATTGTGAAAAGTACACCAAAGTTAGATGCATTTCCTAACTTTATCTTTCCTCCCTTTTATATTATGCTCGTATGATTTCTGAGTCATTTCTCTCTTTTCTTTTTGTCCCTTCGATATTTATGAGTGGTTTTGTATTGTAGTCTATTCGTTTTTTAGAGCGGTTGTTATGCCGTAGTCCCTCAATTTTTTTAGTGCAGTTGTTATGTCGTAGTCCCTTCTATTTGAATGTTGAAATCAATAAAATGTCTCATTTTGCTAACATGTTGTGTGATTTTAATTTTTGACATATTAGACTATGTGATGTGAACACATTTGATTTTAAACTTAAGTAACTTATGTTTAATTCCAAAGTTATCTTTAAATGATTTTGAAAAATGTTATTTTTGTAGCTAAAATTAGAAAGAGTTCACATAAATATGTAGTTAGAGAATCTGAATCTTTGGATTTATTGCACTCTGATATATGTGAAGATGTTAACAAGAAATGAAAAATAAAAGTGAAGCACTTGACATGTTAAGGATCTTTATAACTGAAATTGAATTTAGTAGAAAGATTAAGAGGTTCCAAGTATGATTCTAGTTTGTTTAATGAGTTTTATAAATTATCTGGAATTATACATGGAAATAGTTGCACCATAATTGCTTGAAGTAAATGGTAAAGATGAAAAAAAAAACAATAAAACCCATATTGAATTAGTTGTTGCTAGTATGCTTAACTCTGGTGATGTATCTCATTGGTGTGCGAAAAATATATTTCTTATTTGCTATATTTTGAATAGAGTTCCTAAATCTAAAATAAAAACATCTTTGTATGAGATAGGGAAGGAAATACAACCAAACTTGTCTTATTTTTAAACTTCGGGTTATTTGGCTTACGTCAGAATCCCCAATCTCAAGCGAATTAAACTCGCCGATAGAGCCTATGAATGTGAATTCATTTGGTATGCAGTAAAAAACAAAGCATATAGATTTTATGACCTACATACAAAAGTGATCATAGAGTCAAATGATATTGACTTCAATAAAAATAAACTCCCTTTCAAATGGAAAAATAGTGGGGGCAGCGAACCAAGTCACGTTCCTGTAACTAGAAGCAGCAACCAAGGCCAAATAGAAACTTGAAGAAATACGAGAGTTAGAGTTGCTAAAAATTATGGACCCTATTATGCAGATTTATCACAAAAAGTAATAAATGATCAAATGAATTCTCTAGAGTCTAACATGACTTGAAATTTTGTAGACTTGTCTCATGGCTGCAAATCAACAAGTTGTAAATAAATATTGAAAAAGAAACTAAAACCCAATGGAATGGTTGATAAATACAAGGCTTGCTTTGTAGCCAAAGGTTTTAGACAAAGAAAAAATATAAATTTCTTCAACATCTTTTTACCAGTCACTAGAATTACACCCATTAGGATACTCATCTCACTTGGTCATATTCATAACTTGGTGGTACACCAAATGGATGTTAAAACGAGTTTTTTAAATGGTGACTTGGAAGAAGAAATCTATATGGAACAACCTGAAGGTTTTGTAATTCAAGGATAAGAAGAAAATGTATGTAAGTTAGATAAATCATTATGGTCTTAAACAAGCTCCTAAGCAATGACATGAAAAATTGGATAACTTGATTATATAGGATGAGTTTAAAGTGAATGAAAGTGACAAATGTATTTATTACTAATCTGAAAATGGCATTTCCATTATCATATGTCTCTATATAAATGACTTACTCATATTTGGTTCAAACATTCATGCTGTAAATAATGTGAAATCTTTGTTGAGTAGCAACTTTGATATGAAAGACCTCAGAGAAGGAAATGTAATCCTTGAAATCAAGATTATTAGGTCAAAAAAGGGAATTTCTTTGGATCAATCTCACTATGTTGAAAAGAACATAAAAAAATACAATTACTTTGAGTGTAAACCTGCTTGCACACCATATGATCTAAGTGTGAAACTTTTCAAGAACACTGGTGAAGGTGTTAGACAAACTGAATATGCGAGCATCATTGGCAGCCTCATGTATGCCACTAATTGTACCAGAGATGACATTGCCTATGTCGTGGAATTGTTGTGTAGATTTACTAGTAGATCTAGTTTGGATCGTTGACACGCTATCGAAATAGTCACGAGATATCTTAAAAGGACCATGAGTCTTGGATTACATTATCAAAGATTTTTTATTGTCCTTAAACGATACAATGATGTTGATTAGAACACCTTATCAAATGACTCCAAAGAAACCAGTGGTTATATTTTCAATATAGTCGATGGTGTTGTATCTTGGAAACCGAAGAAACAGATGATATTGACTCAATCCATTATGGAGTTTGAAATGATAGCACTAGCTACTGCTAGTGAAGAAGCAAGTTGGTTGAGATGCTTGCTAGCAGAAATCCCTCTATGGGAAAAACCTTTGTCAGCTGTGTTGATCCACTGTGATAGTACCATGGCTATTGCAAAAGTTGAGAATCATTATTACAATAGTAAGAGACGACAAATATGTCATAAGCACAACACTATTATAGAATTACTTTTTAACTGAGCTGTTATAGTGGATCATGTACGCACTGATAAAAATTTAGCAGATTTTTTTATGAAATGATTAGCTAAAGAGAAAGTCATAAATACATCCAAAATGATATGATTGTTGCCTATAGATCAATGAGTCACTTTTGATGGTAACCCGACTTAAAAGACTGGAGATCCCAATAATTAGGTTCAATGGGTAATAACAAGTCATGAAGTGATATGAGATGAACATGTTATTATAAATAAGAGAAGCATGATTCCTGAAGCAATAGTAGAATGAGGTAATAGAAACTCTTAATGAGATTTATACTCTATTTGTAGTGGAGTACCTAGCTACATGAGTACTCTTGATAGACTCACCTATGTGAATTTGAATGTGGGGCCGCTTCCTATAGATCTTTGAGGCAGAATTTCTAGAGCGTTCACTATAATGGGATATACGTGTAGAGCCATTAATGCACGAGGTTTTGAGAATACACCATATGAAAAGGTTGTGTGTGGGTTTGATGTTAGAGTTAGAGTTCAAGACTACGAGTTACTCTTGTTGAATCTAAATCTTACTTACTATGCAAAGGTTCAAGTCAAGAGACATCTTTATTTATGCACGATCTTATAGAAGCGTTTGACGCTATTTCAGAAACATTTTTTTTAAATTCAAGTGGGGGATTGTTGGAACATAGAGTATGTTATTATGTGAATTTAAAAATTTGTTGAAGTCCCACACTGAAAAGAAATATTTTTTTTAATTCAAATGGAAAGAAACATTTTTTTTAATTCAAGTCTCACATTGGAAAGAATTTTTTTTTTGAAGTCCCACATTAGAAAACTCTCATACTTTGAGTAGTTTTCAACTCTATAAATACTAAAGTATTACATTGGATAGAAAACATATGTAAGTTTGTTTTCATCACTATATAATGAGTTTCAAACTATTGTGAAAAGTACACTAAAGTTTGATGTATTTCCCAACTTTCTCTTTTCTCCCTTTTATATTATGCTCGTCTCATTTCCGAGCAACTTCTCTCCTTTCTTTTTGTCCCTTCGATATTTATCAGCGGTTTTGTATCGTAGTCCCTTCGGTTTTTAGAGCAGTTGTTATGATGTAGTCCCTCCGGTTTTAGAACGTTTGTTATGTCATAGTCCCTTCGGTTTTAGAACATTTGTTACGTCATAGTCCCTTTGTATTTTAGAGCGGTTGTTATACCATAATTCCGTCGATTTAGTGGTCCTAATACCACTATCATTTTAGAGTGTTTTTTATGTCATAGTTGTTGGACTTAAGTCCCCTTAATCCCAGTTTTGACATAATTAACAAACATACAATGTTAATACATCTTGTGATAAATCTAACATTTTGACTAAGTAAGATTTTAGGAACAACAACTCAACCCTACATACTTGAGACAATAGCTTGGAACTCAAGAAATCAACAAAAGTTGGAAAATTCACCAAGCAAATCGATTAGGCAATCGATTCTGTAAAAGGGTTGTATAAAAATGTTCAGTCTGTGATTAAACAATCGATTAGGCAATCGACTAGCACAATCATTGGTAAAAATTATGCAAGTCAGAGACAAGCCATTTAGCAGGTTAATCGATTAGGCAATCGACTGACACAATCATTGGTAAAAATTATGCAAGTCAGAGGCATGCCATTTAGCATGCTAATTGACTGGCAAATCGATTGCTCCAATCACAAGACTAAAACTGATTGTAAAAATCAATTAACAAATCGATTGTGCAAAGTCACAGGGCCAAGCCATTTAATAAACTAATCGATTGGTAAATCGATTGTGTAAATGAGATTTCAAAAGGAACTTGGTCTGTGACAAACATAATCGATTGGACAATCCATTGTGACAAATTCTTTTGTTATAAGTTTGGTATCAATCGACTAGGTAATCGATTGAGCTGAGCCAACTGGAAAAATCATTTTTTTCAGAAATATAACACTTAATCGATTGGCACACTGTTTTACTTGGAATAAGCAAAATCCCTGTTTTAAACCCAATCGATTGGCAAATCAATTGGAAGAGAAATTTGAGTTACAGGGTACACTCAGTATATGGCCAAATCGATTATGTGACTTAATGAATCGCTTATGTGAATTAATGCATCGATTGAGTAATCAATTGTTTTGATATCGTTGTTGGAACAAAACATCTGTAATCGATTAGGCAATCGATTGCATTATGAACTGCACATAATTTTCTGAAATGTGCATTAAAATAATCGATTAGGAAATCGATTAGTTTATGTAGTTTCAAGATTCAAGAAAAACAAGATGCGCGATAATCAATTGGGAAATCGAGTGAGCCTTTTTATTGTATTAATAAATCGATTGGTCAATCGATGTATCTATTGTTTTTCAGAAACTATATAACCTGTTCTCAATCACTTTCTCTAACAACACTCAATAACACTTAGAGAACTTTTGAATACTTTAGACACAATTTGAATAACATTTTGATAGTACTTTTTCAGACCCAGAACAAGCGATGATTGATGATCAATAAAGAGCTGAAAAAGACTTCTTGTGGGAAAAAAGAGAAAGATCTCAAAAACACTCAAATTGGCAAACAACTTCTTGTGTGAGATCAATTGCAAGTGATTGATAAATATTCTGTTCTTCATTTTATATTTTTCTGTAACAAAAATTCTGTAAACAAAGAACTGAGAAAAATCCAGTATTGAAACTGGTAGTTATCTTCATTGTTGAGAGGGCTCATCAAGAAGAAACTTTGATGTGATCTTGGAAGAGTTTGGAGAAACTCTGGGATACAGTGGGTGCGAAATAGAATAGGGAGAGAGTTTTAAGATTGATAGGCAGGGAGCGCTGGAACATTTGTAAAACTGCTCTACAAGATTCTATTGGAAAAGGCTAAGATTGGTTTGATCTTAGGACTGGACGTAGGCCGTCAAACAGACGGCTGAACCAGTATAAAAATCGCGGTGCACTACTTTCTATCCCTTACTCTTTATTTTCATTTTACATTGCCTGATTGTATGATTAATCTTGATTGCATGCGATAGCTGAATTCAGTTTAAATTGCATTGATTGATTTACTAAATGTTTGTATGTGAATCTTTATATTGTCAAGACCTTAAATTCGTATCTATTGAAATTAAAATTAATATTGATCACGTTGGTTTCGATATTGATTTCATTGCTTGAAAACTGTATATGTTAACTTGTTTAATTAGTTTTTAAAATCTGTAATTAGACTGTCATATAAATATTGATCACATTGGTTTCGATATTGATTTCATTGCTTGAAAACTGTATATGTGAACTTGTTTAATTAGTTTTTAAAATCTGTAATTAGACTGTCATATAAGTTTTTAGTAATTAGAGGGCATATTAACCAACAATAGTCTCGTCGATTTTTAGTGGTCATAATACCACTATGAGCAGTTTTTTGTGCCGTATTTTATTTATTTATTTATGAGTGGTCGTAATACCATATTGCAAGTGTCTTTAATCATCCTATTGAGAGTGATTTTAACCATTGTATTGAAGGTGTAATTTTAAAACGGTTTTCTACGATGGAGTGGAACTCCGATACAGTTAGGGATAGGAATAGGCCAGGCTAAGCTAGGCTTTGAAAGGCCTGAGTCTGGCCTACGATGAATTTTTTAGGCCTAAGTTTGGCCTACGGCTTATCATAGGCTTTTTTTTCGGCCTACGGCCTATCATGGTCTGTCCTGTAAGCCTATTTAAAAGCCTTATTCACATTAAAATATTTGAATATTATATTTTACTTTTTTTTTAAATAGACTAAACTATGCCTTTATGTACTAGGAAAACTAATAAAATTATAATCAAATCTAATAAAATAATTACTAACAAGTTTGTAATGCAACAACCTCCAATATAACAAAAAAACAAAATGAACTCCATAAACAGTTACACATATCAACCAACAAAACACATTCAAAGTCCAATGAATGACAAAAATAAGATATCAAATTTTCAAGGTTATTTGTATCTCTTGTTTATCAACCTTCAAAAACAAAAGAAAAAATACATATATGTTAGACACTTAGCTAAAAATAATAAATAAATGAGCAATTTTTTTAATGAATAAATACTAGTTGATTAAAAATATTAACCTTTGATTTTTTTTCTTCACATTATACTTATGACGAAACCAATCATAAATGAATAATATATTTTTTCTTGAAACAAACGCACCCATTATTACCCCCTCAAACAAACTCTGATGATTACCTCTCAAACAAAATCATATTCAATAATATATATATATATATATATATAAAGATAACAAATAAACAATTATCCATATATACACGATGCTCTACCCATATTGATTTACATGATTCTCCATATACCAATGTTAATGTGTATATA
>JBBPBT010000240.1:5529954-5546203 GCA_037974875.1 Cicer bijugum | reverse complement strand
TACAGTAGATAAAATTGATATTTATATTTATTCCATATTCATGTCATATATACAAAACAAGTGTTATATGTTATATCAACAAATATCATGAATATATATTTTTTATTTTTAAAAATTACATTTATGTAAAAAAATAATATTTTTTAATTATTTGATTTTTTCTCTTCTTTTTGAACAAAAATATTAATCACCAACTAAATAAACTCAATTTGTCACGCATTCAATTTTAATTTTTAATTAGTACACTTTTTTTGTAATTTTATTTATTTAGTAATGATTATAAATATTTAAAAATTTAAAATTAAAGAGTTATAACTATCTCCATTTTCTCTATCTAATTTTTCTCTTTATTATTATTATTATAATTTATTTATAAAATAAATTAAAAAAGAAAGCACAGAAACTATAAAAATACAAATTATTAGAGTTTTTGGACTCATCTTTTTCTCTCTCTTCAATCCCTCACTCTAACCCAACAACGATTAATAAAAAAAAATAATAATTCATATAAAAGTTTTGAACAGATACCATCATCATTCATCATCATCACCACAATTCCAAGGTGGGTTTTGCTTCATTTTTCATCTTCATCACTAAAAGAAGAAGAAAATCATAGCATTCATTCTCAATTTTACAGCAACTTGGTTTTTTTGGTGATTCCTTTTTCTATATTATTTTCAGCTTGGTTTTGGTTTTCTCTTTTTTCATTGATTTGGGTATCTGGGTGTTGTTTCTTTTATGTCAAATTAGTCTATGCTATTCAAAATGAATTGCTTTTAGTTTTAATTATTGTTTTTTCTTTCTGGTAAGATGCTATGTTTTGAATTAATTTTGGCTTATGGGTACATTGGATTGTTCTAAAGTTTGTGTTTTTTCATTTGGCCATGTGTTTTTTTTTTTCATCTACTGCAATTGTGTTTTCAGGGCTCTTTGGATTGACTTATTTAAGCTTATTTACTGACATAAACACTTGTGAGATGTTAAGAGTTTATGAAAAAGTATGTTTATTTCCACAAGCTCTTCAAAATAGCTTATGAAAACAACTTGACTATGTTTTATCTTTTTGTTATAGAAATAGCTTATATATAAGCACTTATATGATAACCTTTTATCCAAACAAAACCTTTTTTATTTTTTTTGCAATTGTTTGGGATTTATTTTCTGTTAGTAACTTTGATATTATAGAAATTCCCTAAGATTTGAATTGTGTGAATAATGTATTTATTTTTCAAGTTGAGTTTATTGATTATCATTATGACAATAAGCATGTGAAGACAGGTATCTTTCTTTTGCAATATTGGTTGTGTTTGTTATAAGTTTTAGTAATTGGTTGTTTGTTATGCTTCTACTAAAAGCAAATGTTGTGTTTTTTTGTTTTATCTGTGAATTGTTTTTTCAGGTTTAATATCATGTTAAGCATCATGGAAATTGAGGGTATGATGATGTATGTGGAGTAGAGTAGTGTTTTGTATAAAATGAGAAGGGAACAACAAGAGGGATGTCGAGCTTCGATTCACAATTGCCATATTCCAATTCTGGTATGTCTTCCTCTTTACAATGTAAATGTAAGCGTAACAATTAGCAACAGAGTCGCTATACAACTGTTTTGTATATTGTTTGGTAGTCCTTTTGTGGTAGATTTCAATGTGTTGAGAGAACCCTTCATTTTTGTTTTCTTAGGTTCTATTTGGCAAAATTCAATCAGCGGATAAGTTAGTTAATAGCAAACTTATACCAGATAGCAGATAAGTTAGTTGATATCTGATAGCAGATAAGCTAGTAAATTGAACTCGAGGAGCTTGGTAACATTAGCTGTTGAACTCACTGATAAATATAAAACAACATAAAATAATTTTTTGTTAATATTTAAATTTATTTATTCAATCAAAATAATGAGGGTAAAAAAGAGAGAAACTCTTGGTGCTTTAAATGCTCATAATTGGAGTTAAGTTCTTCTTTTCTCGTAGAATTTCTTATCGCTCTTGAACTTGAGTTTCATTCCAAAGTTGTAGAGACTATACCTAGAAATGTTTTAAGCAAACTAGCTAGTACCTGCACTTAAAAGATGTAGCATGTGTTAGACATATTAATTAGTTAGTCAGTTAATTAATTATACAAGTTAAGTACAATGAGTAACAATTAGTTAGCATAACTTGTTGTGTAGTTAGTTATATTAACTAGTTGATACTCATTGTACTTAACTTGTATAATTAACTAACTAACTAACTAGTAGTATGTCTAATAGCATGGTTTCGTTAGATCTATCATACGAGAAACCATGTAGTCAACCCTACTAAACCATGTAACCGACTCGACCTTGTGGGATAAGACTTGGTTTTTGTTATCGTATACATAATTATTTAGGTAGGTACCATGATAAATTTTATGCCTCACTTCATGAATTCTACTGTATAACATTCCCCTATTTTTTGTTCTGCCATGTCTTACTCTTAAGTTACTCCTTCAATGGAAATTTGAATCAAGTGTCTGATCAAGAACATCATATTCACCATGAGAATAACAGTCATAATTTTTTAATACTAACTTATTGTTATATTCCAGTTTTTGTTTTTGCATTCATCAAGTTTTGGAAGACATGTTTTGGCATGTATTGTTTGTCCGCAAAAGTAATACCTGAAGATTAGGCTGTTGCGTAGATCTCTCACATGATTTTCAGCTATACAGAGGGAAGCACGGTTGATTCTTTTCATGTGTCTGACTTTGATCAATCAGTTGGATATTGCTTAGAGGACGCTGTTGGCTTGCGTGGAAGTAAGTGTGCTTATAAGACTTTTGCTCTTTTGTTGGTCTAAATGACATTTTATTGGGAAAATTAACACTATGGAACAGTAATAAGCTATATAGCACCGAAACTTCACACTTCATATCAAAGTCGTGTCAGGTGTTCATTATCTTAAATTATTACCAGTGTCTATTTGTCGGTGTTAGTGTCGTGTCTAGTATTCGTATTTGTGTTACTGCTTCATAGCTAACAAGTAACAATTAATTTTTAGGACAAAAATAGAGAGAGAATAACCAATTAATTTCACATCAAATGAACAATAATACCTTTGATACTTCTCTTTCCATTAGGCACTTATTGGTAAGAAATGACTACTAAGTAATAGCCACTTACAAACTTCTTAATTTCATTTAACTGTATAAAAGATATCTGCTTAAAACTGTTAAAAACTTGGTTTTAACAGTCTCATCAATCTCTTAGCAAATATAGCATTATCAAGGGCAATAAAAAATGCCATGTTGGATAAAGTAAAGGAAAAGTTGCACTCACACATACAACTGCGTACACAAATGTACACATGTTGTTTCTTTTGTATCAATAGTTAAATAATGTCACATTTTCATTCTCTAATGATTTTTCCTACTATATTTATTTGTTATTTTTATTTAGTGAACTTTCAGCTTGGTAAACTAGATGATTGGTAACCCGTTACAATACAAACTCTTATTTTTACATGTTGGGTATGACTGGGCATGTTGCTTGAGCGGGGGGGCGAAGCCTCCTGCGGTGTGGTTCAAGGGTAATCTTGTAAACTGGACTGAAGTACTTCTACAGAAGTTGTATACTGTAAACCATGAGCTTGAATCATATTAGAAAAGTATTGCAGCCGCTCTGCAGTCGAATACATAAGCACAATTGGTAGAACTCCATATAATCAAATCTCGTGTGTTCTTTGTTTGTGTTTTTTGTATTTGTTTTGTTTTGAACCGCGATTGCTGCTCTAAATACTATTAAGGATTCAATTATGTGATCAATCAAAGTGGTATTCAAACACATACAGTTTTGAATCTATTTTCTTTTGAACTGGTGTTGCTGTTCTAACATTACAACTTTTCTTTCATTTCTTTTCAACTTTGTTGCAAACTTCACTTGATTAAAGTCCATTGACAAACGATACACAGCTACAAAGCTTACAAGTACAAAAGGCTCTAATCATCAAATCTAGTCACAATATTAATTGGTAATACAGAAAATCAGGAAGAGTCTGCCATGGCTGAAGGAAGTCCTATAACTGATATTTCTACTGATGGTGACACCGATGATAAGAATCAACGGGTAATTTTACTTTTTACATTCCATGCTATATATTTTCTTCCTTTTTGTTTCAGAATATGTTTGCATTGAAAACATATATATCATCAATGCTTCAATTAAGTGACAAATCAAAACGGTTTTCAAACACATGAAGGTTTTAGTTGATATTCTTGACATTCCAATATTTATGCATTCCTTACACCCAGTTTGATAGAAGTCGGTCCCTTGCTGCAATGGCTTCTGACTCTGGTGACAGATCAAAGAATAAATCAGATCAAAAGGTAAATTATATTTTGAATTGCAAATGTCCAATTTTCTTAATTTCAAATAGCATTGCTGAATTTTTTACTTATTGCAGACTCTCCGCAGGCTTGCTCAGAATCGTGAGGCTGCAAGAAAAAGCCGGTTGAGAAAGAAAGTAGGAATATTTACTTACACATGTTTTATTAATACTTGTCCTTAATATTTTTGTAAGTGTAATTTTTTGTCTTCTTTTTTCTCTGTACATAATATTGTGGTATCAATGTAACTTAGCTGGACAAAAATTGAATTTCATTTAGCATATATAAAACTTTTGAAGATTTTGCCTCTTTTATTATTGTCAAAACCGTGATTCCCCTTAGTATTTTAGTCAGTTTTATATTTATTGTATTTCTGTAACAGTTGTATCTTGCTATTATTAGGTTTATGTATTTAGGATCAATCCCATAATGACAGGGATCCGTTTTCCTTAGAATTAGCTGTCTATATTTCCTAAATTAAGCTGTTGGCTCATGTATATATATAGGTCCAGTGACCTCATAATAATATAGGAAAGAATATTATTCCTTCTAAATTTAAGATGGTATCAGAGCTCCTGATCCTTGGGAGCCTCTGACTGTGCCTGTAAACCCTAAGTTGCAGCCTTCATTGCTGCGCCACCTTTAAGCATTGTTGCAGCCTTCATTGCAGCGCAACCCTCCGTGCCTGTAAACCCTAAGTTGCAGCCTTCATTGCTGCGCTACCTTTAAGCATTGTTGCAGCCTTCATTGCAGTGCAACCCTCTCTTCCTTGATCATGGCTGAGGTCATGAATCCTATTCTGGAAACTGGGGACAGACCCCAGATTGCTGGAGAATTGCAGAATGTTCATTCTGCTTATCAGTTAAATGGGAAGAATTATCTCAAATGGTCTCAACTCATTAGGACCATCTTGAAAGGAAAAGGAAAGGTCAGTCACCTGACTGATAAAGCACCTGATAAAACAGATCCCAAGTTCAAATCATGGGACGAAGAAGACTCCATGATCATGGCGTGGCTATGGAATTCAATGGTCCCAAAAATCAGTGATACCTGCATGTTCCTTAAATCAGCAAAGGAAATTTGGGAGGCAGTAGAACAAACTTATTCTAAAGCCAAGGATGTTGCTCAAATTTATGATGTAAAGGTAAAAACCGTGGCTGCCAAACAGGGAAACAGATCAGTTACAGAATATGCCAATCAATTCAAGTCTCTATGGATGGAATTGGACCACTATCGAGTTATACAAGCAAAGTGTTCAAAAGACTCAACAATCCTTAAGGAGTATATTGAACAAGATAGAGTCTATGATTTTTTGGTAGGCCTGAATCCTGAATATGACCAGGTCCGAATCCAAATCCTGGGAAAAGAGAAAGTCCCCGGGCTTAATGAAGTGGTAGCCATTATCTGGAGTGAAGAAAGCAGGAGAGGACTGATGCTGGATACCTCAACCACTGAAAGCTCCGTGTTGAAGTTGTGGGATTTTAGAGAAAAGGAGGAGAGAAAATAATAAGAGTTTGAATATTATTGATAATAGCTTAATGTTTAATTGATTACAATAGACTCAATACTAATCTCTATTTATAGAGAAACATAGACTAAATCCTAAATTAGGAATAAATCATAATAATAATAAGAGATATTCTAAGATTTTCTATGATTATAAATTGATCATAGAAATAACTCAAGATACTCTAATATAATATAAAAGATATTATAAGATATTTTCTAATATTCCAACACTCCCCCTCAAGCTAAAGTTTACTAAGCTTTAGCTTGCTACAAGAAAACAATGTTTTGCTCCACAAAATAACAAAAAAGATGGAGAGGCAACTCAGGGATGCATGTGAAGTCGGAGATAATTGCTATAAATATAGCCTAGCCAGATAGTCTGATTGATCATCAGCCTGAGAGAAATTCATGGTAGGCAATTGAACAAAGCAAGCTCCGTTCTTCTAAAAGCTGCATTTGGAAGCTTCAAACCAATAATAGTGGAGACTCAAAATATTTAAACTTGAATCAGCTTTAAGGAGAGAGAGGCATGCTTCAAGGAGAGAAAGGCAAGACCAGTGCATCTGAGACAAATTGCCAAGATAAGGTAAGTCATGAAAATAAAAGATACCGTTAGAATAACCACCAACGGAAGAAGTCATCACTAATATAATTCATATGTGGAAAAAGAGACACCACCATAATGATCGTCGGTGGGAATAAAAGCCACTATTGGAATCTATTAGTAAGAACTAAATTACATGACAAACACCAAAGAAGAAGCAGCGCAACTCTAACGAAACGAAGCCATGATCGATCATCAAAGTAAGAAAATGCGTCCAAAACAAGAGAGATAATGCCTGTTTGAACAATGACACATATTTTCGTTGATCAAAATTGGAGAGTAAGGGCATATTTGGAACCATCGAAGAAAGAATAATCGTGCACCAAGAAGAATCCCATCAATTGAATTGCAAATCTTCCAAACCTGTAAGCTAAGAGCCCACTCATAAGGGCTGCAACAGCTGTCACGACAAAGGTTGAAGAGTTTCCTCCACCAAAAATCTGATCCCACATTCCACTTCCCAAGGACACCCCAATATGTGGGACCACTATTCCCAGAATCAGAATCAGGACACCCACGGTCCAAGTTGGAAACATACAACTTTGTGCCGGTTTGTACTCCTTGAATTCCTGCAACTCTGTGGCACACATCTTTTTTAGGGTTTTGACCAGAGTTTTTTTTTTTTTGCGCGCAGTGAACAGTATCGTGCGATGAACAGTGATGCGACTGATCTACTGAAAAATAAACAAAAAGCTACAAAAATCGGAAATGGGACACGGTTTATCGAGAAAAAAATCTTACCGAATGATGGAATGTTAAAAAAGAGAAACTATGATTATATTCCCTAATTGTTGGGAATTCGACAGCGGAATAAAGGTGATATCGTTCAAGGAGGATCGAAATAGGCTCTAGATACCATGTTGAAGTTGTGGGATTTTAGAGAAAAGGAGGAGAGAAAATAATAAGAGTTTGAATATTAATGATAATAGCTTAATGTTTAATTGATTACAATAGACTCAATACTAATATCTATTTATAGAGAAACATAGACTAAATCCTAAATTAGGAATAAATCATAATAATAATAAGAGATATTCTAAGATTTTCTATGATTATAAATTGATCATAGAAATAACTCAAGATACTCTAATATAATATAAAAGATATTATAAAATATTTTTTAATATTCCAACACTCCGCAATGATAGCTGAAGGAGGAACAATCATGGTTGTTAACCAGAGGAAAAGTGGGGTTCCAAATATGGAAAAAAAACACGAGGAGGTTTGGTGTACCCACTGTAACAAGCCGCGCCACACAAGAGAGAAGTGCTGGAAATTACATGGAAAACCCCCAAGCCGAGAATGGGGGCCGAAAGGAGGCCCTCCAAAAAGAGGAGGGCAAGGGCAAGCATACATTGCTAATGGACAAAGTGAAGAATCTGTCCAGCTGAATCATGAAGAGATAGAACGGGTAAGATCCCTCCTTAGTAAATTGGAGAAGCCCACAGGTACATGCTCCTTAACATATTCTGGTAAGCTTCCACTTTCTTTTGGGCTTAATGTTTCAGATACACCATTTACACATTATTGGATATTAGACTCTGGAGCCACTGACCATACGACCCATCTATACCCAAATACTTCTCCACATATTCCCCATGTCCTAGCAACAAGAAAATTTCCACAGCAGATGGAACCCTTATAACTACAGCAAGACAAGGAGAGGTCCAAATAAGCCCATCCATAACATTAAAAAATGTCCTTCATGTCCCTAAACTGTCCACCAATCTGATTTCTATACAAAAACTCACAAAAGATCTCTCATGTAATGCTGTTTTTCATAGCAACTCTTGTATACTGCAGGACAAGAACTCGGGGATGACGATTGGACATGCTAGAGAATGGAATGGCCTATACTACATGGACGATCCTAATCTGCCTACCAAGAGCCGCTCTCTCATATCTGAATCTACCATGACCAATAAAGAGAAAGCTCAACTATACCATTGCCGGCTAGGACACCCTTCATTTCTAGTTGTAAAAGGGCTTTTCCCTTCCTTGTTTAAAAATTTAAATGTGGAGAGTCTCCATTGTGAGGTGTGTGAGCTTGCTAAACACAAGCGTGTACCTTTTCCCATTAGCAATAAAATGAGTCATTTCCCTTTCTTTCTTGTTCACACTGATGTATGGGGTCCTGCTTATGTTCCTAATATCTCAGGTGCTAAATGGTTTTTAACCTTCATAGATGATTGTACCCGAGTGACTTGAGTTTTTTTATTGAAACAAAAATCAGAAGTTAGCTGCGTGTTTTTTCAGTTTGTCTCAATGATTAAAAATCAATTTGGGGTCGGTATCAAAAGAATTAGGTTTGATAATGCCAAGGAGTACTTTAACCTTGTACTAAACTCTTTTTGCCAAAAGGAAGGGATAATCCATGAGTCCTCATGTGTGAACACACCCCAACAGAATGGGATTGCAGAAAGGAAAAATGGGCACCTATTAAATCAAACTAGAGCTCTACTTTTTCAAAACCATGTTCCTATGAGATTTTGGGGGGAAACTCTCCTTACTGCCACCTACCTAATCAATAGGTTACCCACTAAATCTTCGACTCAAAAAGTCCCATGGAAGTCCTATCCTCATTCTACCCACACTTGGATCCTACAAATAAACTCCAACCTAGAATATTTGGGTGTGTATCCTTTGTGCATGTTCATAGTAATGAAAGGGGAAAATTGGACCCTAGGACTGTCAAATGTGTATTCTTAGGGTACTCTACCCACACAAAAGGGATACAAATGTTTTCACCCCCTATCAAAAAGATTCTATGTGTCAAGAGATGTCACCTTCAACGAACAAGAGAGCTACTTCAAGCAGCCTCATCTTCAGGGGGAGAATGTAAGAGAGGAAGATGAGACTCTCATGCTTCCAAATATGACATTTGGACCTGAAATTGGGACAAATGGCATTGCTGTCCCTGAAATTGAGAGAAGAACATAACCTGCACCTAAACCAACAGTAGGACCTGCACCTGAACCAACAGCAGGACCTGCACCTGAATCAACAGCAGGACCTACACCTACACCTGCACCTGAACTAACAGCAAGGCCTGCACCTGAACCTGCACCTAATGATGGAAAATTTGGGAAAAATCTGGTATATTCAAGGAGAGAAAAAGCAATTCTAGAATCTGGCAATGTCCAAGAATCCAACCCATCATCACTGCATGAGGTAACACCTTCGAATCCTATAAACTCCAATGATTCTAATGAGTTTGTTTCTGAAAATCTAGAAGCACAGGTGGACCAAAATCTAGACCTACACATTGCCCTTAGAAAGAAAACTAGAACATGCACCCAACAACCACTTTACCCACTATCAAATTTCCTATCCTTTGAAAAATTCTCACCTACTCATAAAACCTTTCTCACAAACCTCAACTCCACACAAACACCTTCCTCTGTATCTGAAGCATTATCTGACAGGAAATGGAAATAAGCCATGGATGTGGAAATGGAGGCGTTAAACAAGAATAGGACCTGGAAACTTGTCACCCTACCAATTGGGAAAAAACCAGTAGGATGCAAGTGGGTATATACAATTAAATACAGGGCTGATGGGACCATTGAACGTTACAAGGCAAGATTAGTGGCCAAAGGCTTCACTCAAACCTATGGAGTTGATTACTTGGAGACATTTGCCCCGGTTGCTAAGATGAACACGGTCAGAGTAATATTGTCATTAGCAGCAAATCATGATTGGGACCTGCAGCAGTTTGATGTGAAGAATGCATTTTTACATGGAGACCTTGAAGAAGAAATATACATGGAGTTGCCCCCTGGTTACAATGGGCAGGTTGCTGCTGGAACTGTTTGCAAGCTAAGAAAGGCTCTATATGGGCTGAAACAATCCCCAAGAGCATGGTTTGGAAGATTCACCAAAGTTATGACAGGTCTAGGCTACAAACAGACCCAAGGGGATCACACATTATTTATCAAACATTCAGATTCAGGGGGAGTAACACTTTTATTGGTGTATGTAGATGATATTATAGTTAGCGGGGATGACAAAAAGGACCAGCAGGTGCTAAGTAAATGCCTTGCCATGGAATTCGAGATCAAGGCATTAGGGAGACATAAATATTTTTTGGGAATTGAAGTTGCCCATTCCAAGAAAGGAATCTTCATATATCAACAAAAATATATTACTGACTTGCTTAAAGAAACAGGGAAGACAGCCTGCAGACCAACAAGTACTCCAGTGGACCCAAATATAAAGTTGGGAAGTGCGGAGGAGGATATTGCCGTGGACAAGGAAATGTATCAAAGACTTGTGGGCAGGCTTATTTACTTATCTCATACTAGACCAGACATTGCTTTTGCTGTAAGTCTAGTCAGCCAGTTTATGCACCAACCAAAGGAAGCACATTTACAAGCTGCTCTTAGAATTGTCCGGCATTTGAAAGGGACCCCAGGAAGAGGGATTTTGTTCAAACGAAACAAGAGTGTAAGTCTTGAAGCATATATGGATGCGGACTACGCAGGGTCGGTGGTAGATAGAAGATCAACTACTGGATACTGCACCTTCCTTGGTGGAAATCTAGTTACTTGGAAGAGCAAAAAACAAAGTGTAGTAGCTAGATCGAGTGCTGAAGCAGAATTTCGAGCAATGACCCACGGAATATGTGAACTTCTATGGCTGAAGATTATATTGGAAGACTTGAAGATAAGGTGGGAGGAACCTATGAGGTTATATTGTGACAATAAATCTGCAATTAGTATAGCCCACAACCCGGTGCAACATGATAGAACTAAACATATAGAGGTTGACAGACACTTTATCAAAACCGTGATTCCCCTTAGTATTTTAGGCAGTTTTATATTTATTGTATTTCTGTAACAGTTTTATATTTATTGTATTTCTGTAACAGTTGTATCTTGCTATTATTAGGTTTATGTATTTAGGATCAATCCCATAATGACAGGGATCCGTTTTCCTTAGAATTAGCTGTCTATATTTCTTAAAATAAACTGCTGGCTCATGTATATATATAGGTCCAGTGACCTCATAATAATATATGAAAGAATATTATTCCTTCTAAATATAAGAATTATTCTCAGGGTGCTATATATTCTCATAAAAAATGAATTTACTGCCGTCAGTTTTCCCTGTGTTTACTGCACTTAGAGACATTGGTGGTCGTCCGATCTTGATGGTCTAAAAAATATGCCGACTGTAATTTTTATTTTATAATTTAAAATACTGTGTTTAATTAAATGCTGAACCATCCAATCTTGATCAGACGATGACCGGTGTTCGACTGCATGGATGCAGGGGATATTAACGGCAGACCATCTGGATCCATTCTCATCTATGTGGTTGTATATATCTGGATGGCAAGTTTGGATCTTACATATTATGTTAGCATGCTGATAAATTTTAGTGCAATGAACATTAGTTTGGATCTACATTAATTAATGTTCCCTTAAACTTCCCATCTTTTAGTTTTACCCTCTCAAATTGTATACCAATGGATGTTTCTTCTTAATTACCCTTAAAATGGGATCTATAAAATGGTAAATCTGGATACTCAACCTTTATGATTGTGTAGTAGGCTTTAGAGTGGTAACTACTATTTTTTTATGAATATTGGTGATAAGTTGATAACTGAATTCAATGATTCTTATATTGCTTGACTGATATGATGTTTTTAAGAAAATCATTATGTTTACAATGGCCATTAAAATGCAAGAATTGATATTTTATGCTTATTACTCCTGCAGGCTTATGTCCAACAGTTGGAAAGTAGCCGTTTGAAGTTCACTCAACTGGAGCAAGAGCTTCAGCGAGCTCGGCAACAGGTGAAGTTTGAATATTCCTTTGAATTAGATTGTCTCATTTCTTTTAAATGACTGTCATCTTTGTCGACGAGGTATAAGTTCAGTGGTAAAAATTTGACTTTTAAGAAACATAACTCAAATCTCCATGAGGATACTTGCAACATAGTCATCAATGTCTCATTAATCAATACACGACACTCATTTTTGTATGTTGTGTTCAATTTCAAAAACAAAACTCTTGTTCTTGTCCTGTAGGGAATCTTTATATCAAGCTCAGGTGATCAAGCACACTCAATGAGTGGAAATGGTATCCTTTCTGAAATATGTTATTCCACAAATTTTATTGTCACAATATGCATATAAAAGTAGTAGGGAAGTCGGTGTTCATTACGGTAACCGTGGTTTTAAATTGTGGTTGCAGTTACCTGCAAACCACTTAATCGCATCAAAATGCGGAAAAATGTGGCCGATGCGGTCAAAATTGTGGTTGCGATGACTTTGCAGAGACCACAAAATCCCTTATATTGCATCCGCAGTTGTGGTTGCGTTCCTAAATTTAAAACCATGGTTGTAACAAGCTATTTCACAAAACAGATTTAATATCTTCTCTGTTACATGGTTGTACTCCTTAATTGCATTATTTTACAGGGGCCATGGCATTTGATGTAGAATATGCAAGGTGGCTGGAAGAGCAGAATCGACAAATTAATGAGTTAAGAGGAGCTGTAAATTCTCATGCCAGCGATACAGAACTTCACATGATAATGGATGGTATATTGGCACATTATGATGAGATATTTAGACTTAAGGGCATTGCAGCTAAGGCTGATGTCTTCCATTTGTTGTCTGGCATGTGGAAAACACCAGCTGAGAGGTGTTTTCTTTGGCTTGGTGGTTTTCGATCGTCTGAACTCCTCAAGGTGAGCTTATAGTGTTCTCATGATGGTTTCCTTAAAACATTTTCATCTGTCTCATATTAACTATCTTTTAAGGTAATGCAAACAACTTAAGAAAATGATTACGTATACAAGTTTTCAATGCAAGATAGTATGTTACAACTAAAATATCTAAAATATCCTTGTACTTTATTTATTATTAACACACCGTATACTTGGAAAAAGTAATAAATAAGGGTAATATTAGGAAAAAGTAATAAATGGTTTATTGATATATTCTTTTTCGGTTCTTAAATAGTCTTGCAGCGAAATTTATACACACTAATTGTGTAGCTACCATGTGAGTTGTACTTAAGAGACTGCTTTATTGATATTCTAAAATAACAAATAATGTAAGACAGTAAATCAAGTAGGTCCCACATAAATTTGGTGTTACCAAATATAAATTTCAACTAACAAAAAGTGTGTACTTAAAAGAGTGTGTTAGAGAGTATTTTTTCTGTGGTTTCTTCTTGGTTCTTGATATTACTGTTTGATTGAAATTCTAAATTTTTAGATTTAGTATGCTTATTATTTTTTGGTGGGAGATTTATCATTTTAGGACTGTTAGTATTGAGTATGGCTCATATTCGCTGATAAATGGAGTGGCGTTGAAAGCGTAATGAGTAGAGTATTTAAACAAAGATTTTTACTTTGTAACCCTAATTAGTTGCATAATAGAAAAGTACAACAACCACTACTTTCGGAGACGTATGCACAATTCGCCGAACATGATTTATGTCTTTCTTAAACTTTCTTATTACATGTTACATAAAACTGTTGTGAAAAACAAAGAATTTAAATTCCTATATCTAGTTTGACCTTTGACTTGAGTGCCATGAAATTTGGTTGCAGCTTCTGATAAATCAATTGGAACCTCTCACAGATCAGCAGCTAGTAGGCATTACAAACTTGCAACAATCTTCGCAAGAGGCGGAAGACGCATTGTCTCAGGGCATGGAAGCGTTGCAACAGTCCCTTTCTGAGACATTAACTACTGGACCACTTGGGTCCTCTAGTTCATCAGGGAATGTGGCAAATTACATGGGTCAGATGGCTATGGCCATGGGTAAGCTAGGGACACTTGAGGGGTTTATTCGACAGGTAAGCTTTTTGTTACTTGCACGCGAATGCAATCATTATGATACATTTTTTTCAAATAAGGGACGTATTTTACTGTCCCAAAACATAAGAGTATTTTAATATGTCAAAAAATGTCAATCCCTTAAATGGATCTCAATATATCGGGGGATTAGTCTCTACAGTCGCACGGTGATGAGACCTTGGATTATTAAAAAAATCACACTCACCAAGGAAATTGGTCAATTTAGTTAAAAGCATTTGAAGTTGTCTACAAATTGTATAATTTTACCTAAACTACTTTAAATTCATTGGCAAACTTGTCTTTCGAAAAAGAGTTTGTGTCAGTAAATTACTCTCTTTATTATATGTGAATTAAATAGAGATGGTCTTGTAAAAATATAATTAATGTATAAACAATTTCAGATAAGAACTTGAGATCTAAATTTGTTACGTGTAGGTATATAATGTTGAATGCTAACAACAATTATTCTAACATTCTCTTTCAAACACTTCATCTCTGATTGAGTGAAATTCATATAAGTCCCATTATTTTGAGAATAGGTCCTATATAAAGTGGTAGGACTTAAATGAATTTCTCTCAATAAGAGAATGAATATGGAAAAGAGTGATGGAAAGAGTGTTAAAATGAGTGTTACTAGTACTTTTCTCTTAAAATTTGATGGAAAGTTTCTCAATTTTTCCTTGGAATTGAAGACACATCAATGCCTTATCAACACCCTTCAAACAAAGGACCAAGAAATGCTCTTATATACGCCATTTTCATGGCAAATTATTGCTAAGAAACATCTCTATAAAATAACTTACTGAGTTCATTTCTGTGGTGGTCATTTGAAGGCCGACAACTTGCGGCAACAGACACTGCAACAAATTCACCGCATATTGACAACTCGCCAGTCAGCTCGCGCTCTCCTTGCAATTCACGATTACTTTTCTAGATTGCGTGCTCTTAGCTCCCTTTGGCTTGCGCGTCCAAGAGAATGAACAATGAAGGGTAGTAAAAGAAAGTCTGTCTAATTCATCTTCATAGGTTTTACTCTTAATTTTATTGTGTTGTTGATTTCATATCACTGATGTTAAGGTTCATCAAGTTACATAATATTATGTATCTTGTTTATTACTAATAATATTGTACATTAAGCAAGTCAGTAGGCTCAAATGGTTAATGAGCTTCAGCTAAGGACGAATAATTCAGGAAAATTTGAGTTCAAATCCTAGCTGGAACAATTCTTGAACAAACGTTACTTATCTCTCGATCGAATTTTAGATTAATGGGGTCTCATTCCTTTGAGAAACTAGAGAATTAAAAAAAAAGTTGTACATTGTGACAGCCAGCTGAAAAGCTTCATGATCATTCCATACAAAAAGGTATTGGTGTCAAGTTTGAATTTAAATGTTTGAATTCAGCTGTTGTTTTTCCATCTATTTGAATCAGAAGAGCTGTGTTTCACATGTAAATTATTGAATTTGTTCTTCCTAATTTAACATTTTGCTGTAACTCTCATTTGGCATATTCTCGTTCATTAATTTCTTTGGATCACTTGTTTACTTTACCTTTTGTCCATAATATTAATAGGTGGAATTTGTATAGTAAAAGTTCCATGAATGTGATTGAGATAATGCTAACTTTGGAAGATAAAAATGGAAAGTAAAAAAATATCTATGGCCAGTTCATTTGTTTTTCTATATAAATGAATAAATACTTATAATATTTGTTAGTTCATCATATGATTTTTTTTAAAAAAAAAAACTTATTTATTAATTTTTAAGAACTTAAATTTATGCCTCAACAATATTAAATAATTTTAGAAATGCTTTTAATTAAGAGCTGTGCTAAAAAGTACGAACCAGGTATAACAAATTTGATTGATGATAGTATATTAAAACTGATCATACATAGATATGTTTGTAAATAAAAAACGATTTAGAGATAAATAAGTGATTTGCCATTTTATAAGAATGTATTTTACATATTTCAATAA
>JBBPBT010000240.1:5504163-5518414 GCA_037974875.1 Cicer bijugum | reverse complement strand
CGACATAATACAAAAATATAAGAAATAAATTTATAAATTAGAACGTCAAGTTTTCAGAAAATTTATTGAAGTAGTAACGAAATTTAAAAGGACGACAAAGAATAGTAATTTATGTCATTTTTATATAAATATATAAAAATAACTAAAATATTTTTTTTAACAAAGATAGATTACAACAATTAAGTTCTTTTTGGTCTCTCTTGAATGTATAGTTATTTGTTAAAGATTCTTAAACAATTTTTGATGTCATTAAACTTTAATTTTGTTTTAATTTTAGACTTCTTTCTTAAAATTTTGTTTCTAATTTTAGTCCATATAGAAGGCTATGATTTTGATCTTGACTAAATAAAATACTTAAATTAGTCGACGAAATAAGTGTATCTAAAAGAAACAGTTCACTGTCAAAATGATTAACAAATATTATAACATCACATCAGTGATTAAGGAATGATATTTTGATACTGATTTAATTTTTTTGGTGAGTCAAAAACCAAAATGTGGTTTACGTGTTTTTAATTTAAATAGCTTTTACCAACTCATCAACAACTTCTTGCATATTATCACTCACTTGTTTCAATCATAACTAATATTCAACAAAACAATTTAATAAAGCCTTCAATATTCATTTTGTTGAACATGATAGATAGTTATACAAGTTAATATCAATTTCTTAAAGTTGATAGTTATGCAAAATATGTCATGAATTTGGGTATAAAAAATCCTACTTCAATTACGCCTAGTTTAATTATATAATTTTATTCCTAAAACTATTTTAACCAAACTGATATTGCGTCTTTTTGCTGCACAAAATCTTAAATATGTTAATTTAACCTCATAACAACATATTACAAGAATACAAAATATTCATATACAGTAGAAAAAATAATAGAAACTTTAATAAAAAAATTGTTATATAAATTATTCTTGTCGGGCGGTTTATGCAAATTAATACCTTACCTTGTTTGTTGCATAAAAATGTTACTTTACTGACTTGAAACAAATGAAATAGATTAAGATCCTCTTCATTTCATAAAAAAAAAAAACATAGATAATTTCAATATTATGATTTTGTGTGTAAAATGATAGTGATATAAATGTTTAATGCATGTTAAATTGTTACATGTTTTAAAAATTTGCCTACATATACACAACTACGATAATGGAAATTTTGAGAGGATCCTACCTATTGACTAGATGAAATAAATGTGATAGTAATCATATAGCTGAAAAAGATGGTAGCATTGTAATATTATCAACATCAAGTAGCAGAAAATCATTATGAGAAATAATAATGAAAGAAAAGTACATTACACCATATATAGTCTTCAAGAAATATCAAATTCTAAGTACAAACTAAAAACTTGTAATTACTAACAAAGGTTAATAAGAATTGGTCATGTCTATTGAATTTGACACAAGGAAGCTAATTTATTCTACTAAAATCAGATTCATTGAAATTCACATAAATAATGTTAATAACCATTGCTGATTAAGCCACCTTAACTTTGAACCAAAATTGGCTATGTTGTTACACCAGCCTCCCTTCAGTAAATTATTGTAATCATATGGTAACAAAATCACAAACACACCACCAAAGATGTCTTGAGATCATGATTCATGCTAAATCATTGAATAAAGTTTTGGTGCAAAGTATAAGCTATGTTCCATATGTGATTTTATCCGAATCAAGAAAAAATAACATCATGCCCTATTAAAAAATAACGTTGATTATTGCCTATGTTGACTTAGACCAAGATGTTGTACCTTGGTTTCAAATGATATAAAGATCTAATCCATTTCACAAGAGAGTTAGAGGTTGATTTTGGACCTTGTGCTTATGGATCTAAATCATTGAATGAACTTTTAGTGCTAAGTATAAGCTCTATTGAATATTGTAATCAATTGTTGAATAGAGTAGTAGTTGTATTGTGAAGGAGAAACCCTTGGAGGAGAGATTTCTCTCCTAGTTCTCAATAAAAGCATTCTTTCTTAGGAATCCAAATATTGGGTTCCAAACATAAGGACTAGTTAGGGAGCTGAATGTGAACATTCAGGCACTACAGCAGCATCTATATTTTGCTAAATTGTCAAAATGTTCGTTTGGTCAGTTGGAGATAGATTATCTTGGACGCATAGTATCTAAAGTGATGGCAGTGGTGGAGTGAGGGGTTTTTAGGCTTCACAGGATGCTATACCGAAGATTTTTTAATCTTATGCGAGCACTACTGTTCCTATCACCAACTTGTTAAAAAAATATGCTTTTAATTGGATCACTTCAGCTGATGCAAGCTATCACTTCTGCCCCAGTACTTGTTCTGCTTGATTTTTTTCAACTATTCATTCTAGAAACTGATGAATCGGAGACTGGAATAGGGACTGTATCGAACCTACAGCAAGGACGTTGCTGGCTATCACCGAAGCCTTGGCCAAGTTCAGACATTATCTTTTGGGCCATAAATTTGTTATCAAGATAGATCAAAAAATGCCTACTAGACCAGTCTCTACAAACACCATAACAACATGCTTGGTCAGAAATTCATTTCACTGGCTACGATTTAAAATCGAGTACAAGCCAGGAAAAGAGAACATTGCTGTTGTTTCCTTATCAAGAGTCTTCATGATGACTTGGTCTGAGTCTCAATTCCAATTCTTCAAAGAGCTAAAAGGAGTGATGGCAGACTTGACTCTAAAAGAGATTTTTCAAAATGGTCAGTATCCAAAAACTATAAAGTGAAGGATGGGCTGCTGTTTGTGAATGATATAGGCTGCTGATACCATCAAGTAACTATGCAATGAAGTGTACAAAGGTATAATACATACATCAAATCTTATTTCATCATGATCTTATGTTATAATACTATTCTCTAAAATATATGTAATACTTATTTGTAACATCCGTAAATTAGTGTATAGTATAGTAAAATAAAACTACTTTTTTGATCAATTATGTTTGTTAGATTCTAATAGTCTACTTTTGTACCTTATAATATTCGTTGTAAATAAAACGAATGATCTAGAAAAATCATAGTCACCATTCATGGGCTATCATATCTTATTATTGAAGCAAGGCATCAAAATTGTCTTTCAACAATGCTAACCTTATCGATGGAGCTCATCAATATGAAGCCTACTTTGTCTCATAGGCAAGTCCAGTGAGCAACTTGGTGAACTACAAAACAAATCAACATACATTAAGTATCATATAACATATACATAGAGAAATCAAGTGAAATAACAAACTTGCTAGCATCAATTGAAGTTTTATACCTGTCTTCTGGTTGCACAAGTATTTGATGATACCCTAATTTGAGATCAAGTTTAGAGAAGTATTGAGCACCATGCAACTCATCCAATAGCTCATCTATTGTAAAAATGTTTCAGAAACTGATGGGCGGTAGCACCCATTCTAAGTGAAGTAACAACCAGTAATAATATATAGTCAAATAACGGCTATAGCGGTGCTATAACATTGTTGTGTAGTGGCATTTGAACAAACTTCTAGTGTAGATAAAGAATTCATTCTCATGTTAACCTAAGAATGTCTAAAATAATTGTATGGAGATGCAAAGCAAGAGTATTATGCAAAATGAAATATCTTATCGAGTGTTACATTATTCAGTCTAGACTTCCAATCTAGTATATTGTATATCATGAGGTTAATACTTGATTCTAAACATTCACATCATAAAATTAATAATATTTTTATAGTAATAAATTTTTTCCTTTCGTCTATTGCACTCTGCCTATGATTCATTATCAAACATACATTCGGAAGTGTTTACTTTAGATTGACAAAAGAGCCACTAATTTTATGCTCAAATGAAACCATAGAAACAAAGTAACATGTCAGAAGAAGCACAAGAGCAAGCAAAGCCATAGGACACTACTTATTCATTCATAATTACCTCTTTAAGAACATAACCTAAACTTCTTAAATCTCTTTATGTTATCTTTCTTAACTCTTTTACAATTTTTGGAACATAACTCTTTCAACAATTTTAAGGGATTCCTAACCATGTAGCTCAAGCAGGTAGTGGCTGTAATCATTCTCCTATAAAGATTAACTATCACTTGATCAATATAATCGAGTAATATAACTCCAAATGATATTACTCTTACTTATTGCTTCTTGGTTCATTTGACACATCTCTCAATACAATTTAAAATAATTTTAAACATAAAGACCACATTGTGTCTACTTATAAACTGTGTTTAAATATGAGCAAATTAAAACTAATAATATCAAATTTAATATCATTGCCAACATGAAGAACTATTAGTATGAATGGTAAACAATATAAAGGAACAACACCTCGAATAGAAAGCAAAATATTTTATGATCTTATCTTATTATACCTTTAAATTGAAAATAGAAAAACACCAAGTCTATGCTCAAGCAACATAAATGAAACAATCTTTCTAAAAATGCAGAAAGTTTGTCACATGAGCAAAATGATGAGTCACATATGTAGTTCATAAAAATAATATTGCATTGTAGTGGTGGCGTCGACAAAGACACAAATCTGATTCTCTGCCTCTAATTTATTTGTTCTATTATACTCAAATAATAAATTTGCTAGATTGTGATACGTGCGGAGATTTTTATAGATAATAGAAGTAACAAAAATCTAAATATCGTTATGCATTTTGGTATGTGTGGAGAATGCAACTTAAAATTTGAACTCCTATTTGCACAAAATGAGGTATACACATGTACATCTATAATGGGATTGATAATAGTTTATGAAACACACATTAATCAACGGTCAACATCCTTACTTCAAAAGCAATCCACTAGTAACAATATAACTAAGAAGATCAACTTAATAAAGGATTCACCCTCATGTTAATCTAAGAATGTCTAAAATGTTTGAATGGAGATGTAATGCAAGAGTATTATGCAAAATGAAATATCTTATGGAGGGTTGCATTAATTCTCAATCTAGTATATTGTATGACATATTTTACACAATAGCATGAGGCTAACACTTGTTCTAAAAATTCACATCATATAAACAATAATCTTTTACGCTAAATAGATTTTTTTTTCCTTTCGTCTATTGTCTATTGCACTCTACCTATGATATCATTATCCAAGGACTCGATGAAAAAATCATTTAGAAACAAAATCAAAATACATTAAGAAATGTTTACTTTACCCGAAACAGTTAATGCGAAAAATAAAAAATACAAAAATAATAGAACACTTAGTAACTGGACAAATATAAGAACATTGAATAACTGTAAATTAATAACATTTTGTTGCATTGTTAGATTCACATTGATACGTTACAATAAGCCTAGTTACTATCGACAACAGCTTTCAAACTAACATAACAGCTTTCAAACTAACACAGAGACCGAATATATCAACTTCAGTGGGAGGACGTGGTTCAAAGAATAATGAAGATAAGTCTTCTGGAAGGTAGTAAAAAATGTCAAAAAGTATCATAATCGCAAAATTCAACTTCAGTGAGAGGACAAGGTTAAAAAAATAACGAAGATAAATCTTCTGGAAGGTCGTCAAAAATGTCAGAAGTATCGCAAAATTCCTCTTGTCTACTAGAAATTTGATTAGAATGTATGTGTTTCTCTCACGTTTTTGCATTCCCTTCTCCAATTTATATTTAAATTTCTGTCGATTAGTATTGCAATTTAATAATAATAAAGAAATAAATAATAAAGAAACGATTTAATGTCTCAATTTTTGGAATAGAAGGTATGAAGGAATAAAGAAACGATTTGGAGTTTAAGGTACGAAGGAATAAAGAAGCGAACCTGCAAATGGCTAGCATCGTGTTCTCGGGTTAAACTCAGAACATCCATTATTTTGAATATTTGTTTAGGCTTTGCATCTGAAAAATACAGAACGGAATGCATATAAGTTCAATTATTAAAGAATACAAACAAGGATAAGAAAAGAAAAGAATTGTAATGAATCATACTATCAAGGCCTAATTCATTGACCACTGTTACGAATTGATTATGCATCTGTTAATCATCATTATGATTATGGTTTTCATCAATTGTTTGTTTTGGAACATCGACTTGTTCTCTCCCCTGTTTGTTGTTCATAATGCTGTTCATATTTTGATTTTCATTACTAATAAGTCCTTTTACGACATGCTTCCACATGTTAGGGATGATTCCAATTAGTTATCAAGCTAGAAGTTAGGCTGGAAGTTAGAGATTAGCATTAAGAATTAGTTAGAGATTAGCATTAAGAATTAGTTAGAGATTATCATTAAGAATTAGTTACTGAATTTCTGTTATTAGTAAGTAGTTAGGAGGTTGTTGAGAATTCAACGTTAGGAGGTTGTTGAGAATTCAACGTTAGGAGGTTGTTGAGAATTCAACGTTAGGAGGTTGTTGAGAAGTTATATAAGAGGTTATTTGGAATGTAAGTAATCCTCATTCAGGATCATTAGCTTATATTATCCCATTGTACTTCCTTCTATCAATTAATATTAGACACTCGAATTCCTTTTGCCAGCGCTGGAAGTCTTGTTCTTTCAATGGCTTAATCCAAAAGTCCTTTTTGTGATAGCCTCCATGACAGAATTTGTAGAGTAATGAGAAGACATGACTGCAAGATGACAAAAACTAAAAGTAGTAAGTACATAGCTACGGTTCATTTTTAGATGAAACAATAAAAACAAAAAAAAAACTTACAAATAACAGGAATTTGGTGGAATAAGAGAACATGTTCAAGAAAGTCATAAGCACTAGTCAATTCTTGCATATCAGTATCAACAATTATGAGATCAAAAGAGGATTTTGTTTGGGAAAGAAGATTGAATGCAACAGAAGGCATGCAACAAGTGGTAACTGAAGGAACAAAATATAAAATGTAAAAAAACAAAAAGAAAATGAAGAATTGATCAAGAATTGAAGGAGTAGTTAGTAATTACCTTGGTATTGAAATCGATTACTCATTACGTGAAGGTTTGGATGGTGAGTTGTGTCAACATCAAGGGCGAGAACCTTTCTTACGTTGTTTATGCGTAAATTTGAGTTCTTCCATGAAATAAACGAAGAATGTTCTAGTTATTAAACAGAAAAACGAAGAACATTTTTGATAACATTCTGAAAAAGGAAAAAATGTTTTGGTTTTTTATGACATTAATTCAATAACATTCTGGTTTACCAAGAACAAAACCTTCTGGAAATCAAAATGGATTCAAACTGTAATAACTCATCAAGATGCATGACAAATTGCAAGTAACTATCAAAATAATCAAAATGGAACACACAAAGAAACCTTGGACAAATTCATTCAACAAATTCACAATGATATAAGCAATTTATGAAGTTACAAGTTTTGATCCTCAAGAGTAATTGCTTAAAATCAAAGTACGATATGAACAAAAGAGAAAATACATTAGTTGTACTCCTGTAGAACAGTTGGAATACAAATAGAATTCATATCAAAATAAAAATAGAAAATCACTCAAAATAGAAAACAAAGAATGTTCTCCATTTTCACAAGTTTAATCCAAGAACGTTCTCGTTTACAAAGAGCAAAATCTTTTGTAATTTAAGATCGATCTGGGATACAAAATTACATTTATCTGCACTACGAAACATTAGTATTCATCATAGAGGAAGTTAATAATCGACACAACATTGTTTGGGATAAATTCGATCAAAGAGGATCAACAACGGCAAAGCAAAACATCAAGATCAATCTTCAAATTGATGAGCTATGAGCAAGGACATCCATGACAACAAAGACATTATTGTTACACATTTTTTGCAGAAAGCACATAATGTTTATGAGACAAATTACTAACATACAACAACTGTCAAAATCCAACACTCATACAAAACAGAAAGTGAAGAATGTTTTTGATTTACAAAAGAATATTCTGGTTTTAATTATCTTTTAAAGACAAAATTAAAAGAGATAATTTTCCACAGTATAAACCACATATTAAAGAGTATCAAGACTGTTCAAATGATTGGTGAAGTCAAAAACTCGAGAACAATGTCCAAAGGTGAAAAACAACATCAAGATTGATCTCCAAATTAGTGAGTTGTGAGCAAGGACACAAGTACATTGTACTTACAATATTATGCTGAAAGTTCTACATAAACTTGACTCAAAATAGTGCCAACTGACATGTGACACCTCATTCACTCACTCATTCACGTTTTCCATAAAATCCAAAAGCAAGAACATTCTGGACAACAAATAAACACACATTCAATTGCTTAAAAATATATCTGACACTTTAGAAGTGTGTCCAACAAATATTATGGATCGGAGTAGAATTCCATTGCTTCTTGCGCGACTGTAATAGTGTTGAGATAGTCATATTATCAAAGCTTGGATGCAAGTTAAGGGGTATAACCAATACACTAGAGTCACTTATCCGCCTCTCAACCAAGAGTGGAATATTAATTCCATCTACACACTAAAACGACGACCTCTTCGAATAATGAATCTAGCGCTATAGATACTTATCCAAACAAAATTAGGGTTATGTCCAAGTCTAGATCTGAGGAAATCACTATGAGGAAAGTATTTAGCTTGGAGGAGTCGTGATATTAAACTTTCAGGTTTCATCATTAACCGCCACCATTTTATTAACTGCCACCATTGTCTTGAAACAACTTTATAAATTGCAATAATTGTCTTCATTGTTAGAGCCTCATTTTTATTTGCCTTGAAAAACAAAAAGCAATCATTTGTAAAAAAGGAGATGAGACATAATAGGATCATTTATGCAAATCTTGGTTCCATTAATATCTCATATTCTTTTGGCTTTTCTGATTAGAGCTGAGAGGCCTTCAATACAAATAGCGAAACAATTAGTGAGAAAGGGGTCACCTTGGCATAACAAAAAACACGAAGAAAAAAAAACTAAATTTATGTATAAGCCACTTATTTAGATAAAATGAAGGGAAAACAATTTCGATGGATGCTTTTAGACCAAAAAATCATCAAAAAGCTCATGTAAAAACCCAATTTTGTCTAAATTTTTAGACAATTTTGTTCATAAAATTGGATTTTTCATATTAACTCCTATTCTCATATTTTACTTTCTTTTGTATAAACTTTCAAAAAAAAAAAATCCTTGTAGAAAATACAAAATTTTTAATCAAAATCAATTTATTTTTTTATCCTACATCTATGTTTTTTTACATACCAAATATTTCTAATATGTAAATTTTTTTTCTTTTATTCTTGTTTTGCATACTAGAAATTTCGTTTTTAAAATTTTTGATATACAATATTGGAAATTTCAAAATATCTAGTATGTAAAATCTTTTCTCAATTTTTTTACATACTTGAAATTTACAATATGAATTTCTTTTTACATACCGACAGTATAAATTTATTTTTTTTTTATTTTTTTTACATACCGGAAAATATTTGAATATTTTATATGTCAATTCTAAAATTTTGTTGTATGATTGCATAAATCAGTTATTAAATATTACTATTAAATATTACTAGAATTAGTCAATTTTAAAATTAGGTTGTATAACACCATTGTTATTTCTTTTTTGTGTTTTTTTAAGTCAGTTTTGTTTGATACTTTTCTTATATCTTTTGCTTTACCACTCTCAATAAACTAAAAATATTTATATTATTTTTGATATCTTTCAATTTTTTATTTTGTTGTTCAGCCCATCTCCCCATTGTCTATGTGTGTAGGAGATTGAAGAATCAACACCTCAAAGCAACAAATAAGAGAGAAATCATAAGGAAGAAGAGATAGCAAAAAAAGTTAATTTTTTTCTTCTATTTTCTATTTTTCTTTATTTACCTTTGAGGAAATTTGTTTTCCAACTCAAAACTAAGAGCTTCTTTGATTGAGTTTTACTTTTAGTTTTTGAAAACTATTTTATAAATAAATTTTAGAAAACTGTTTTTTTTTTTAATTTTAAAAATCTATTTCACAACTCCAATTTTTAAAATAGATTTTGATTAAAGAATTAAAAAAACTGAAAAATGAAAAGTAAAAAATCAGTTATCTATTTTTTCATATTTAAAAAATATAATATTAAAATAATTTTACAAAACAACTTTTAAAAACAAGTA
Source organism: Cicer bijugum (assembly GCA_037974875.1). Taxonomy (NCBI): domain Eukaryota; kingdom Viridiplantae; phylum Streptophyta; class Magnoliopsida; order Fabales; family Fabaceae; genus Cicer; species Cicer bijugum. Next base: position 5,508,363 of record JBBPBT010000240.1, on the reverse strand, counting down.
ATCCAAACAAGTTTTTTAGTTTTTAAATTTTAAAATACTAAAATAGAGTTTTTGAGATGTGAATCAAACAAGCCCTTACGCTTTTGTTTTTAACATTTTGTTTGTTTGAAAGGTTTTTCAAGTTCATAAGAAAAGATGCTATATATGAAGTTCTTTACAAATCATATAATGATGAATTTAGAAACATTCCAAGAGGTATTACACAAACACAATGTTATGGAACTATATGACAAAATTTTTAAACAACTTTAACCAAACTTTGTGACAATGTGTTCAACTATTTTTGTAACAAATTTGAATTTAATTGCTTTTTCCATATATTTTTTCTTATGGTAGTAACGACCACCATTTTGCTAATAGAATTTGACATCATCTCAAATTATTGTCCCTCTCAATAGAAAATACTTTTTATTAATTAGAACTATCTTGTTATTTGTTTCTTATTTATATGCAATGTATTTGTTAGGAGAGGCATTTCATCTACAATGTATTTTGATCAAGATCTGAAATAGAATTTATTTATTATGAAGGAATTTTTAACTATATATGTACACATGCTCATAAGGGATTAAATGTCTATTAAAGAATATGCCTTATATGCTTATTGTTCAATGATTAGATTCATTTTCTTTGTTCTATTATCATTAAACTATGAAAGTTGTTTCAAAAAGATAGTTTTAGAACTTGTTCATTTTTTGAAAGTGTCTATTAAAGAACACGCCTTATATGTTCATTGTTTTATGGTTATATTCTTTTTTTTTTTCTCATGTTATTATTAAACTATTAAAATTGTTTTAAAAATAGTTTTAGAACCCACTACGTAAACTATTAAAATTGTTTTAAAGTGATAGTTTTAGAACCCATTACGTCATGACATGAAAAAACATAAAAGTCTTTCTTGTTTTATTTTATTTTTTATGATTTTTATTTGTCAGTGTTGTTTTTGAAAAAGGAATGCTTATAGCATTTCATTTATAATAAATTGTTGGATTCATGTCAGAATATCGATAAACATATGGATACAAGTTAAAGATGTAACCGCTTGAGCAAGAGCACGAGCACATTTGCTTGTCTCCTTAAAAACTTAACATAATAGATAAGAAAATGAATGTTTAGTAAATTTCTAAATATAAAGGTCATCGACTACATTCTTAAAGTCTAAATCAAAGTCAATAGATTGCAACTAAAGTTCTTATGCCCAATTCAAAGCAGAGGAGAACAATAAGCAAGAACTAGTATGTCTATGCTAGCACAAATATACCATATTCATCTCTAGCTCACATACCAACACCCACCTTATTTAGAGAGGTAAAAACCATAATCAAAACCATCAGGGTGGGACATTTATCAGATTTCATGGAAAACATGGAATCTTTAAATTCTACAAACCGGAAGGGAAATGTGAGAGATACATTATCATCAATGGTAGCAATAGGAGATATCACATTAAGCACTAGATATTGGACACTGTCTTGTCATTGGAAAAGCTCAATAAAATAGTCATGTGCCACTTGACACAAATCACCTAAATTAGTAACCATAGTATTATTCAAGTTCTTTAAGGACAAGACTTGATTAACCTTGTGTCGTGAAGAGGCATGGAAAAACGGGTATTTTAATCACTATCTTTTAACCAAAAGTTTTACTACAATGTCTCCAAAATATCTCATACTACACTGATAAATGAGCCAAATGTTTTCGAAGAGCTATGAAATAATTGAAGTTATCCGAACTAATTTGTGTATGGATTCTTGCAAGCTTTTGCCTATAGTTATCAATATGTCTTGTTCCAATAAGTAGGATCAATAACACAATTTTTAAACAGGAAGTACTCCTATATAAAGAGAGAGAAAAATGCTCAGCAATATAAAGTCCTAACAAGTGAAATTACGCCTCTCACACAAACCTTAGTAGAGTGGTGGAGAAAATCTATGTATTTGATTTAAATTCAATAAAATCTTTATCAATTCATGACTGATTTGGTTTTTAGTGTTATTACTTAGTCATTATGAAATAATGTGTATATACTGAGTTCAATTTTAAAATATGTATTGGCATCTCCTAGGATGTGAATTTAGCATCTAAAAGCACAACATAAAGAAAAATAAGCAAAATAAAAATAAGCAAAACTAAAGAGACTGTAATGAAACAATCTTTAAAGGCCGAAAAGGTTAATTGTTGCATTTCTTTCTTCTTTTTTGATTTTTATGATATTTCATATTTGTAATTACTTGATATACTCTTTGTCATGACCTGGATAATGTTGATGGTTCAATTACATCAATGAATAAAATATAAGACAGAACAACTAACAATACTAATATTTAAGTGTCGTCAATGTATGACCATCTTAACATGGTAAAAATTCATATCATATATTTTTTTTGAAGAGTACAAATAAAATTTATTTGTTTTAATATGTTTTTTTCGCTTCCAAATTTTAGTCTCTTAGTTGCATATCCTCTCTTGAATAGTTTCTATTGGAAGAAATAAGTTTTAACATATAATAGTTTCTATTGGGTATGCTATTTCAAATTACCTAAATTCATTTTAACCTATTTTGATGTTAGTGATATTGGACATGTTTATATAAGTGAATATTCAAATGACTTACTTTTACATCTTCCTACCTTTCATTGTAGGACTTTGGCAAGTATGCGATATTTAATTATTTTGGTAGTTGTTGAACAACACTTTTTCACGAGTTGAAGAATATGATTTTTTTTTAAGACCATTAGGTGTATCACATCGATACCATTTATTTTGTATTATTGGACTACTTTTGTTACATTTAAATTCTCATCCTATGTTTTATAAATTAATAGTTTTAGATTTTAGTGGTATAAAGGAAGTAAATGAAACTATCATCTTAGTCATTCTTAGTATTTTTAGTTTTCTGAAGGCGTCAATATTAATCTACAAGATAGACATAAATATGTGAATATTGAGATCAAATATTAATTCAAAATAATTATTGAGACCTTATAAAATGTGAGAGTATCAATTATGATGTAGCCGTATAAACCATATACATGTTACACATATTTTTACATGTTACTTAATTAATATACAAACTTTCAATAGTTAATTAGTTAAAAAGATTAATACGTATCTAATTGTTATTACTATTGTACTTTTTCACTATCTTCGAAATGAAGCAGATCCATGTGAAGACGAACAAGTACCGTGACCCTTTGTTTTTCACTATCAAATGTTTTCACTATCAAATGTAATACAATATATAAGAAAAGTGTATAACATGCTCCAAAAATATGAACTTTCAAAGTGAATTAACTAAGAAAAATATATATTATTACTATTATGTTTTTCAATATCTTATAAATCGGACAAACTCATGGGAGAGCAGACAAGTGCCATGACCTTTTCCTTCTTCACTATCAAGTATCATGCACTACATAGAAAAGAGTGCAACATACTCCAATATATAATAATAATAATAATAATAATAATAATAATATGTATATAAATTAAAAGAGAGAAATCATGCAATAATATTTCTTTATTTCTATGTTTTATTTAAAATTAATATAATAAAAATTAATTTCAGTAGTTATTGGAATAATAAATTAATGTTTTGTTGAATTATTAAATGCTAATAATGGTTAATTTTTATTTTTTTATTATGTGATTCAACAATTATTTAATATTAAAGTAAATAGTAAAAAACTAGTCCCTCCAATCCATCTATCAAAATTTTGGAATAAGAGTAATTATGATATTTTTGTAATAGTTTATATTCTTATATTTATAGTAGTCATATTGTTTAGTAAACTAATTGATCGATAGTCAATAGATATAATAATATAATAAAATTTTCAATATCTTCAAAATGGATTGACCCATGTAAAGGCAAACAATTGGCCCGACTATTCCTTATGCACTATCAAGTATCATGCAATATATAGAAAAAGTTTACAAATTATTTATATCAAAGTAAATTATAAAAAGTTGACCCATCTATCTATTGAAAGTTTGGATTAAAAGTGATTATGATATTTTTGTAGTGATTGATATTCTAATATTTATACAAGACAAATAGTTTTTAAACTAATTAAATTAGAGTAGATAGATATAATAATATTAAAAAAAAAAAGTTATATTATCTTTTAAATGGAACAACTCTTGCCACTATTATTCAGAATTTGTAATTATACAATGAAGTGTACAAAAATATCAAGT
>JBBPBT010000240.1:5493012-5503859 GCA_037974875.1 Cicer bijugum | reverse complement strand
ATATTTCAACTGTGGTCTCCTGCCATATATTATTCCTTAAAATACTTGTAAAATAAAATTTATTTGTAATATTAGTACATAATATTAGAGTTAAAATTATAAAAAGTTATTTTTGAAAAAAATTGCATTTGACAAATTCAAATAATCAATAATTTTTAATCTTTGTTATAAATAAAAAGAATGAGATATAAAAATCATCTATCATCATTTCAATCAATATTTCGTAAATATTTGAGTATGACATGAAGTAGATAATTAAATATTTTATAAATATTTGTGTACAAAATGAACTATATAATTAATTTTTGGTCATTAAAAAATTAAGCTATGCATTTGTTACACAAAATAATAGCAATAAACAAAAGACTATGAAAGAAATTTATTTTCATAAATAATCATTAACACTATATTAAACTTATAACTCAAGATAAATTTGACTACATTTCAAGAATCAAAGAATATCCAAATAGAGGAGAGTTTGGATCAAATTTCTTTTTTCTTCGAAGCGGTTTGTGTTGCCTTGAAGCTGACATCTTTTGATGATGGGGTTGTGATTTATTTTTTCAGATCTATTTTTTTATTGTTCATATATTTTTTGTTTTATGAATTCTTAAATTTTTTATGGAATAATATGTTATATTCTCGATTTTGAGTTGACATTATTGGTTTTGAGTTGGAGAAGATATGGATTTTGGATTAAAGATGAGTTGTTTCCGAGATTTGTGATGAATTAACATTACATGTTCCACATCAGCATAATTATGAATGTCATGCAGTGTAATGTCATTATTAATTAGCAGAAATTGAAAGACATTATAAAAGAGAATAATCGATTAGAGGCATTTAATTGTGATAGAATAACAAACTGAAAATGTAATTGAAATTGATTTATTGTGGTATTAGCGTGAGAACAAAAGTGTTGGAAGGCTTCCACATGAAAGGATGATTGCTTGTAATTATTCCCTAATAATCTTAATCTTAGTATTGATTATATACTAAAAATATAATTAATTCCATACAAATAATACACCATTAAAATTATCAAGAGAGTTTGTATCGTATAAAGATTATTAAAATTTATATGAACTATATATGGTTTATTTTAAATGAAAAAATAATAAAGTAGTGTTAATAGATTTTTGGCCGAAACAAGTGATTGAATTCAATTGATTAATGAATTTTAGATAAGAATAAATCTTTTGGAAGCCTCAAGGATCCATGTTTAGCATATTGGAGGCCCATTACCATTTTTTTTGGGTTAAACGTAAGGGTCAGATCCCCAATGAAACAAAAACAAAGCTAGAAGTCCATAAGAAAAGCTACCAAACACAACATGACGAAGGACCAGAAATCAGTTATAATATCAAAAACATAGTCGGTTTGAGAAGAAGAAGAAAGACCAAATTTTGCAAAAGTTTATGCTACTTGATTGACATCAGAGTAGACATGAGATATCTTAAAGTGATTCTACTTTTTAAACACATACTTTATGTCAGTGACAAGATTGTAACATAAATGTGTATTAGAGTAATTCTTTAAAATTAAGGACCCCAATACTACTTGAGAGTCTAATTTGATTGTGTATACTCCAAAAAGTCCTACTCCAAAGCCATCATATATACATGAGTCAAACTTTGCAATCGAGATCATGTATACCACTAATGCATAAGAGTGGCCAAATATGAGTGCACCAGTCTAATCACAAACCCCTCATCCACAAGCTATCATTTCATCTGAGTTTTGGAACGCGCCATCTCCAATCTCCATTAAGAGCCACCCATCCATCCCAAGATTGAATACTTATCTAAATCATGTTCGTCTAACATATATGAGTGCTCCCCCTCAACATTAGTTTGCTTGACATTAAATAATATTATTTTTTTGTTGTGAAAATTTAAAGGAATCCCCACTAAAATTATTTTAAATTTTTTAAGAATTAAAAATACAACAGGTGTGAGAAATAAATCGTTGAAGGTTTATTGATCATACACATAAGTTGCGTTTGATTTGTTGAAAAATGAGGAACTTGTTAAAACAATTTATGTTGTACCATATTTGATATACTTTCTCAAATATCAACATATTATGCATGTCTTTGAAAGGAAAGACTCTTAAGTGAGTGTTGATTGTTAGAACGAAGTTGGTTTGAAGAACCATGACCTTACTTGTTTTGATGATAACAAAATGCACTAAAACTTTGATTAAGTGTGCACTTTTTAGAACAAGTGATTTTTGTATGCTCTTATGTTATATCCTCTGATGATCAGACTAAGACAAAGGAATACCTAGACTCTACCTCTTTTTTAAATTTTGAGTCTAGTGCACGCGATTTGACATGTGCTCCTGGTGGTGACTCTAATAATGCAAGTGATGTTCTTCTTTAGTTGCCTCTAATGATGAAAGTAATGTTCTAGCTTAGTTGCTTTTGATGAATGTAGATATGTTATATTTTAGTTGCCTTTGAAATGAAACTATGATTTGGTTTGGCATCCTTCGATGACTGCAATATGCATCTGATCGTCTGCTTCTGATAACTATATAACACATATGTATGTTTGCCTTTACTAAGTGTAAGACCCATAGTTTTAAATCCTAAATTATGCAATTTTAGGGTATTTTGTGTGGAATTTCTTAGGCTGTTAGCCCAGTTTTTAGTATTGAGTGAGTTAAATGCCAAAAATATATTTTTGGAAATTGGATTAAAATTATTTGTCGAAAAATAATTTACTTCCGTTACGAAGGATTTAATACCGGGCAATTTTGTTAAAAATATCTCGGGTTGCTGAAAATTGTACCGGACAATTGAGTTCCAATGAGAGTAGATATTTTTATTAAATTAGACTAAGAGGGGAATGGAATGATGGGGGTAAGAGTTGTTAGATAATTGTTGATTTTGTTTTAATTATAATATATTAATATATAAATATATATGTATATATTGTAAGTAATATATATATATATATATATATATATATATATGTGGTTGCAGGGAAATAGGAGAAAAGGAAATAGAAAGAAAAGAAAATAGAAGGAAGGAAAAGCAAAGGAAAAACATTTTCATCTCCTTCCTCTCACTGCCTTGCGCGAGAACCATTCTCCCTCTTTCTTCCATTTTCGTTTTCTTTGCTTCTTTGGCTTCAAGAATAGAAACCCAAGGCTTAGTGGGTAAGAAAGCAAGGATTTCTCAACTTCATTATTCCTCGTTGATTCAAAAACAAAGAAAAACGGTGTTAGGGATTCAAACACAAACCTTCCCGTTTCATCTAGATCTAAGCCTCCTTTCAAGAAGTGATAGAAGGGAAGGTTGCTCACCTTCGTGCTACGGTGCTAGTGGACCAACTTTGGAAGCGGCGTTGCGAGCGGAAAATTTACCGGATTTACTCACGGTGCCGTAATCGCACGTTAAAGCTAACGTGAAGGTAAGGGCTCCTTCTAAACTTTTAGTTTGCATTTAGGGACTTATATGTGGTTGTGTGGAAAATGATTTTGTTAGGGTTAAAGTGTTGATTTGGGGGAAAATGAATCTAAGGTTTTATAGGTAAAATCTTAGAGTTAGGTTTTGGTTATATTGATGAATGTTTCATGGAAAATGAATTTACCTCATGTATGTATGATTTTGAATAAATGAAATTTATTGTGTTGATTTGTGTTGTCGTATTCGACGTGTTCATAATTGATAATTATAAAATTTGAGATGTGGTTTGTGTGGTTTGTGTGGAAAAATGATTTGATGTGTTTTGGTGTGAATTATGGATTGAATGTGAAAGTATGTTTGAGTTTGTTTTGTGTGTGGAATTTGAAAACCATTAAGTTAACGATTGTTGTGGATGGAGTTAGTGTATGCTTATGCATTTCATTTGGTAAATTGTGTTGACCCGTGATAGGTGGCACCTCGGTAAACAATACTGACCCGTGATAGGTGGTACGTTTACGATTTACTTTTTGGTAAGTTGTGCTGACCCGTGATAGGTGGCACCTCGGTAAGTAGTACTTTGGCCTGTGATAGGTGGTACACTTACGACTTACGCTTTTTCTTTTGGTAAATCGTGTTGACCCGTGATAGGTGGCACCTCGGTAAACAGTACTGACCCGTGATAGGTGGTACGTTTATGATTTACGTTTTTTAGTAAATCGTGCTGACCCGTGATAGGTGGCACCTCGTTAATTGGTACTTTGGCCTGCGATAGGCGATACAATTATGATTTACGGCCCTTCGAGGAGGGTTTTGGTTTGGAATTCCGAGTCCATGCATTTTGGCATATACGCATCGCATTAGGGTGCTTGGCACGCGAGTCGTGTTTTGATTCAAGTTATGTTTGAGTGTTTTGAACTTGAGATGTCATTGTGATTGTGTTGATTTTGCTAAGTGTTACGTTTTGAATTGTGTGTAAATGGGTTGGTGTGTAAAACTATTTCGAAACTCAAGTTGTCGTTGTGATTGTGTTGATTTTGCTAAGTGTTACATTTTGAATTGTATGTAAATGGGTTGGTGTGTAAAACTATTTTGAAACTCATGTTTTCGTTGTAATTATGTTGATTTTGCTAAGTGTTACATTTTGAATTGTGTGTAAATGGGTTGGTGTGTAAAACTATTTCGAAACTCAAGTTGTCGTGGTAATTGTGTTGAAATTGCTAAGTGTTATGTATTAATTATTGTGTGTGAGAGTGAAGGATTGTAAAACTATTTCGAAGCCCAATTTGTCGTGGTGATCGCGTGGGAATTGCTAAGTGTTAAGATTTGGTATTATGTATGAATGTGATTGAGTTAGTTTATGTAATTTTGGAAGAATAAGCAGGGAAATCGATTTCCCCAATCGATTTGATGAGTTACAGAGACTTCGCAAATTTGACAAAATCGATTTACCCAATCGATTTTATAATATGTTTTTCAAAACCATTTAAGAAATTGATTTAGCAAATCGATTGGATTCATTACAGGAGCTCAGAAAATTGACGAAATCGATTTGTCCAATTGATTGGCTTCAATACAGGGGCTCAGTTTTTCATTAAATCGATTTGCCCAATCGATTTATTCAAGTCTAGAGTTCAGTTTTCACTAAAAACTTTAAGGAAATCGATTTGCCCAATCGATTGGCTCAGTAGAAAATCTTATTTTGAGTTAGATAATTGATTTCTCAATTGATTTATCAATGTATTGGTCAGTTATGTATTACTTGATGGATTGAGAACTTTATTTTGATTTCATTTACATTTGGCAAGCATTATATGAACTTTTAGCATATGGAAAATCCTTTTAAGGTGCATGTTTAGTTGAGAGGATATTTTGTACATTTAAAAGCTTAAATGTTATGTGTTAACTGTTAATTTCGGTTGGTGACCCTTTACAACTATTGTGGAAATCTGGGTTTTGCCCTCAAATGAGAGCCAGGACAATCCTACCGGTCCATACCCTACGGATGGGAATGTTTGACTGGAGCTATGTTAGGAGGATCTTACGGCGCGCGTGGAGATCACTCAGGGCGTATAGTTTTTTGTGTATAGAATGATCAGATTAGGTTGACATAGAGGGAACAAATGTCTTTCTTTTGAATTGTATTTATTTTAAAACGGAAGATTGTACCTATACTAATATTGTCAGTTTGACATGTTATTATCGATGGGTTACATGTCCCACTTTTTGATGTGTAAATATTTTGGATTCATATTTCGAGGAACTTTTCCGCTGCTTGTAAATTTTAATGACTTAATTATTTATCCAAATGTATTACCTCATTTATTTCTCTGCTTTATTTTAATTTCTTTTGAAAAAAAAATACACCATCGCTTTGAAAAGTGGGGTGTTACAAAGCATATGATCATTTGTCTCTGATGAATGCAACAAATAAGTGATTTTTTATGCCTCTGATAATCACATCAAGCCTCTGATCGTCTAACTCTGATATATAATGTGTCATATAAACAAAGTTAATGCTAAAATGAAAGTCATGAACACATCAATTTCACCAAACCTGAGTCACTACAATTTTCAAACATTAATCACTCATATTCAATCTCCAAAATTTTCAACCATAAATCACTACAACAACATTAATATATCAGAGTTTCCCCACTGCTAACTCGGTACCAACGGTCTCGATTCCTTTTCGAGACTCAAGGAGCTAACTACATAAACATGAATATTTATAACAATTTATTCATAATAAAACTAATACAAACACAACAAAATTCCCAAAATTAAATCTTTCTCACACACCAAATTTTTAAAACCAAATAATCTATATTATTTACTTAAAACTAAATAAAATAAATATTGTCCAAATTTTACATACACACACTCAACTATTAAAGCACCGAAATTTTTGAGTTAATAAAATACTCTAAACCTTTTTTCTTTTTCAACTTGGTCCAAGAGTAATTAAAAGAGTAACATTTTAATCTCTAACTATTGTTAATTTCAATCTATCTTTTTGCTCAAACTATTTAACTTAGTTAAAATTTAAACTTTTTCACAACTTTAACAACTCTAAATTTTTTTGTAAAATTTCAACTTCAATTCAAACTCATTTATTTGAAAATAACTCATTAAGTAACTCAAACACATCAAATTTAATCACTAAACATAAATCACATAAAAAAAAATCATAATATTAATTATGAACACATAACATTAATCACTACAAAACACACATCAAAACAAACTAAATTCAATTTCAACTAATTCACACATAAACAAATTAAATTCATTTTCCACAATTTTACACCTCAAATACATCAAGTTTCTATTTCACAAAATCACAAATAATGTACTAAATGCAATCTAAAAGTTTGGAAAGAGCTCTTACCTCCGTTGTAGCTTTAACAAATGATTACAACACCACAATTAATTCCAATAAAAACTTCTCTTGCATTGTCACTTCAAAAGTTAGCTCACAAGCACCGTAGTGTGACAATGAGCAAATTTTCCTTCTGTCACTTCGCGAAATAAAGCTTAAAAGTCGAAGAAAACTGAGAGTTTGTATTTTATGGTTTTTAAACTACCAATATTGATTTCGTAAACCAGAGGAAGAAAGAAAGGAGGAAAAATGCGAGGCAATGAGGGAAAATGATTATGCTTCCTCTTTCCTATCTTTGCCTTTATATATATATATATATATATATATATATATATATATATATATATATATATATATATATATATTATAAATCAATCCCACAAATATCTAAATACTCTTATACACATCACTTCACTCCTATCTCAATCTAATTTAATAAAAATATATACTTTCGTTGCAACTCAATTGACAAGTAAAATTTTCAACAACAAGAGATATTTTTAACAAAACTGTCCGATATTAAATTCTTCGTAATATAAATAAATTATTCTCCGACAAATAGTTTTTAACGAGTCTCAAAATGTATAAATAAATATATGAGCATATATTAAACATGTTATAAACTCTAACAAAATATATTTTTAGTACTTAATTCCTAAAATAAAGTAAAATTGAGTTAAATGTCACAACAATTCAATGCAAAAATATACTAAAATTGTATAAATTAGAAATTAAAAATAAGGATGTTATAGAAAGTCTCCAGCTGTCATGTGTCAGATTTGACCAAATACCTAACTTTTTAAACCTTGAATGTTTATGACTTGAACATTCTACTTTTTTTGCTTATGTGATAGTAATATTTGATTTGTAGCTTCTCATTCTTAATTGTAATGATCCTTTATTTATAGATACAAACATATCAAAGATGTATTTAATGTATTCAAATAAAGACTGCCTTGTGATTCGTGCAAAATAGATTGGAGAAAGATGTACATATGATGGAGAATGATGTTATCATTATGGGGATTAAGGTTTAAGATACTGGAGAATGATGTTATCATTATGAATATTATTGTTAATATACTGGAGAATGTTCATTATTCTAATGAAATTTGAGAAGTCATTTTTAAAAATTCAACTTCAGTTTTAAAGAGAACATTCTTCTTTTGAAATGCACAACATTATTGACTTTTAGTTTTAAAATCTTTGAGCTGAGATTCTTTCAGATCTTGAATGATCTCTTTAAGTTCATTATTCATAGCTTGAGTTTTCTCTTTCTCTTCTTTTTCTTTGTAAAATTTTTCTTTTAAAGAACTACACTTTTGAACAAGAAAGTTTGAACCAATTAGCAAGTTATCAAATTCTTTTTCCATTTGTTCACACAAAAGACAAGATTCAGAATTTGTCACCTCATTTTCTTCTCCAATTTCCATTAAGCATATGTTGGTTTCTTCATCTTCTTCTGCATCAGATTCATCTGAGTTATCCCAGGTAGCCATAATTGATTTTTTTTTAAGGGAAATCTTTTTGGTGGTCTTTACTTATGGGACATTCAATTTTGTAATCTCCTAATTTATTACATACAAAACATGTGATTTGACTTTTGTCCATTGCTGTTTTGGGACTTTCTTTTTTGTTTGGAAATCCTTTCTTGATCTGATCTCTTTTTCTCATCATTCTTGGAATTCTTCTAGTGAGAAGAGTTATTTCTTCATCAACATCTTCTTGTCCAGTTTCTTCTAATTCTTCATCTTTTTGTGCTGGTTTACTTTCTTGGGATGTTTTCAAGGCTATTGCTTTTCCTTTCATGGTTGTTTTATCTTCTTGTAACAATACTTCATGTGCTCTTAAAGTTCTAATTAGTTCTTATAATGAAAGCACTTTAAGACTTTTGGCTTGGCTTATAGTTGCCACCATCGGTCTCCATATGATTGGAAGATATTTCATGATCTTTCTTAATCTATCTTGTACTGAGTAGGCTTTGTCAAGAGAACGCATCTCATTTAATATAGTTGTGAACCTTGAGTACATCTCATAAATAGTTTATCCTTCATTTATTTCGAACAACTTGAACTTCCTTATGCCAATGTTTATTCTTGTTTCTTTGACATGGCTTGTTCCTTCATGATGAGTTTGCAGTGTATCCCATACTTCTTTAGCAGTTGTGGATTCATCAACTCTTTCGCTTTCTTCCGTGCTCAAAGCACACGATAATAATAATTGAGCTTTAGAGTTTAAGAGTATCTTAGTTTTATCTTCAGTTGTCCATTTCGCTTATTTCTTTTCAACAAAGGTTGAACCATTTTGATCAACTCTTGGTATGAAATTTCCATTTGTATTGATGCGCCACATTCTTGTATCTTGAGATTTCAGAAATAGCTACATCTTATTCTTTTAGAAGTAATAATTTGTTCCATCAAAGTAAGGTGGTATGTTTGAAGATCCTTCTTGAACAATGTATTTTGCTTTTGACATTTTTTTTCTTCTAGATATTTACTCTAGCACTTGTTTAAGTGTTTAATCTTTAGAGTTCACCTATTTAAAATTTTCTGTTAAAAACTTAGAAAATAACTCAAGATTGATCTTGGTTGTGAAAATAGAAAACAAATAATATTATTGGTTCTAGAAACAGAAAACGGATAACGTTCTTAGTTAGTTGAAATCAACAATTTAGCTTATCTATTTAGCTTGATAATCAAAAGGACTGAAAATAAATAGAGATAGAGGGAGAAATATCACACAATGATATATTTTGGTTCACCTAACTCGGGTTACGTCCAACCTTCACAATTGTGAGATTTTTCATTAAGCGTTCAAACGGAGAACGTTATTGGTTTTACAACATTATTGGTTTTACACAATTTTGTTCAGATCAACCTTGATCTATAACAACAATTCCTTTCCACCTAGAAATGATTCAATCAGGTCACCTAACAATTTTTAGAGATGATTTTACATTTCACATATTAACCATAAAAGAATTTTCTACAAACTACTCAAACTATAAACAACCCTTATAGTCTTGAGTTTACACAATAATGATTTTAAGATATTAGTAGAATCTAAGTATGTTCAACTCATGTTTGAGAATAGATTATTGATAAAAGAATTCAGTGAAATGATTATGATATTTGAAGAGAAAAAACTGAACTGGATCTTTTGCCATTAAGAAGCTTTCAAGTATGTAAATGTATGTAAATGATGAATTTTCTTAGCACTTGAAGTTCTAATTTTTCCTTGAGCTTGTGGTTCCTTTTATAGGCTTCAAGGATGTTGATGACAACTATTTTGATCGTTAGAAAGTGTTCAACTGTCATGTGTCATATTTGGCCAAAGACAAGACTTTTAAATCATGAATGTCCTTAACTTGAACATTCTACGTTTTTTGCTTCTATGATAATAATGCCTGATATGTAGCTTATCATTCTTAATTGTGATGATCCTTTGTTGATGCACACAAACATCTAAGAGATGTGCTTAATGTATTCAAATTAATACTGTCTTTTGATTCGTGCAAAATAAGCTGGAGAAAGATGTACTTATGCTAGAGAATGATTGTTAATATGTTGGAGAATCTATTATATATATATATATATATATATATATATATATATATTTAAAACAGACTTCCAATGCCACCTCATCATGTTTCATCAACGTATACAAATATTTCCCATATCAGCAAAAAAATTGTGTGTACCCCTTGAGAGTATGCTCTCCTCCTTCAACAATTTCTTTAATCCATATTTCTCCTTCTCTTCTTCCTTCCACAATTTCTTTAATATATTTAATCCCTAATTTTGTTCTTTAATCATTATGTCATAAGTTACAAATTACACTACAATAAATATCATTTATCAATTATTCGATAATAGTTTTTCCTCCATGATTATTGATAACAATTCTTTTCTTTCTATGGTTTTAATTATCAATTAATATACTGAGTCATTTTAAAGGTTTCTCTATCTCTTCGTCCATCATTATATGTTTTCAAATTTCTTTCTTTTAGATAAACAATATAGTAAAATTATATATATATATATATATATATAT
>JBBPBT010000240.1:5466100-5483134 GCA_037974875.1 Cicer bijugum | reverse complement strand
AAAGATAAAGGACTAAAACGTTATCTGAAATTAAGTTAAGTGACCACGGATGTAATTTAGCCTAAAAACTAAAATGAAAGATAAAAACAAAAGTAAAAGAGAAAATAAAAAAACTAAAATTATATTTAAGAAAGAAAAAAAAAAAGAGTTCAGAAACATATTTGCACCACTGGGCCTAAAGAATCAACAAATTTCATTATTTCCCCAAAAAATCGTAATCGTCACATTGAACGGTGTTGGTGTGGTTCACCGTCGCAGCAAGGATATGCGGCGGGAAAGATAGCCACGCCATGTCTTGGCAAGGGGAGGTAGGAAGCCTCATCTCGCAGCATTTGGTTCGGACACCGTCGGAAATGTACGGATTCGAAGCTCTTGTGAGATATCTAAAATTTGTTATACATAGCATGCTATTGTTGTTGGTGTAGTGGTTGTGTTCATTCTTTCCTAACATGGCATAACGTTTTGCCATCAAACCATTGCATAACTTCAATTAATATATGAACGGTAACTATATATGACCCTTCGTAAACAGTGGCAGAAGAAGAATTGCAACTCTTCCCAAGTGACATTATTTTCCTATAAATAGGGCCACTTTGGACAAAATGCAAACAACGAATTCAAATAATTGTCATCCATTTTCTTTCACTCATTCTCATATACTAAGTCAACTTATTCTTTTCTAATGCATGAGAAAAGAATAGGTACCATTATTTTGTAACATACTATTGAAAGATATTCTTGGTGTGATAGTGCAAATCATATCAAGGTTTCCAAAGTACCTTGAAGGGGATTCGCCGGTTTACCCATTTGCATCCAATATATATAGATTGGTGGGGGCGAATCGAACCTAAAGCTTAGTGTGATACACACGCTTTAGAATTTATTTGTGCAACCTTCATCATTATCGAGTTCATCATCTTCTTATTCATAATTTGCAACATACCCCCAACAAAAGTTCCAACAGCTCTAACTTCAACATCCACAGCGATTATCTAGAAGCTATCTCACTGATTTGCTCACCACCGCTGATTACAGCAACAACCCCAACCTCTCCACCACGAGTACGATACGTTTCTCGCCCATCCTTCATTCATATCTACAATCTCAATTTATTCTTAATATCTTACATCTTTATGATTTATTTATTTACTAATTGAATTAATAATTAGTTAATTAACAATGTCTCTGTTTTGCTGAAAATAAAAGTTTCAAAATTGCTACCAACACCCTCCATTTTGCTATTCACACCCCTCAAAATTTAAAAGAAATCAAAATATCCAAAATACTCTTGTCATCAATATTACACATTTATTATCCCATAACTCATTTTTATCAAATTTCATCACACCTCACTAACTCACATACAAAAATCATCATACCTCACTAACCCGTACTCAAAATCATTAAAAAGTTACATCACTCACTAATAACCTAAAACACATCAGTTTGATCATCATATTGTGGTTTAAACTACATAAAAATGTATGTTTATTGCTTTGATTTTTGGTTCGTATTTTTTTTGTAAATCTGGGGATTTTACGTGAACTCAGTTCACGTACGTTATATTGTTACGTGAACTGAGTTCACGTGAACTAAGTTCACGTATGTTTAAAAAAAATAAAAAAACTCAGACTCTATGAATTCACGTAAACCTACGTGAACTCATATTGCGTAATTAATGGAGTTTGAAACCTAAAACCACATATTGTACGCATTCTGAATTCACGTACGTTTACGTGAACTTAATTCACGTATTTAAAAAAATACCAAAAATCCAATCTTTACGTGAACTCAGTTCAGTTTACGTATGTGTACGTGAATTGAAATCACGTACACATACGTGAACTGAGTTCACGGATTGGATTTTTAAAATTTGTTTAAGTACGTGTGAGTTCACGTACGTTTCTGGGTTTTTGAAAAATTTTGAGGTGACGTTTCTAGGTTTAGGGCAACACATGTTGTCTTCTTCATCAACAATGGAAACTACATTTCTGGGTTTCAGACATTGCAACATTCTTAAATAGATAAAACAAAATAACATAACACAACAAAAACAAAGAATGATAATTACTTACTTGATTCACAACAATGATAATAACTTGATGAACTTGGTTGATGATGATTGATGAAGATGTTTGATGAAAATTGTGGATGATGATTGATGACAATGGTGGATGATGATTGATGATGAATATGAAGAATACTTACAATTTCTGTCAAGGGTTTGGTTATGAAGAAGATGAAGAAGTAATGTTATGAAGACGATGAAATAAAGGGAAGGATATTTTGGTTATTTGATTTATTTTTATAATTTTGAGGGGTGTGAATAGCAATATGGGAGGGTGTGAATAGCATTATTGTAAAAGTTTATATAAAATCGCAACATTATTGTCTGTAGATTTGAAATTTAAAATTCATGAAGAAATATTTCTCAAATTATTCAGATAGAGCAACATGGTTTACTACTCATTGGAATAGATGTACTCTGTAGAAATCTCTTTTGTTAAGAAAAAGCACTGTTGTTTACTTTTGGGAATAGATAATAAATATACTATACTATATACTACAGATATTCCTTTCATTAAGGAAAGCACAAATGTTTTCTTAATATATAGTTCATATTATGCTTTTCATTTTTACGACACCTCCTAGAAAGCAAGGTGGTTTACTTGTGGGAATCAGTGTCTTAAAATCGGAAAAGACCATTCAACTTTGAACCGTGAACCGACACTGCCTAGTGTCTCCGGCTTGTTTATTTGAGTGTTTCGAGTTTCAATCATGATTTTGTCTTGGTTCAAGCAGTTTAGTGCAGTTGAACTATGTTCTGGAAGTTTCGCCAATTTGATGTTCGGTTTAGTTAAGGAAAGAATAGAGTTAACTTAAATCTCTTATGTTAAGGAAAGAATCGTTGTTTCCTTGTGGAAATAAATAAACTTACAAAATCTCCTTTGTATAAGGACAAGGAGGGCACAAGTTCTTATTAGTTATTATAAAAATCACAAGTTCTTATTAGTGATATGATATGGTAAAGGCGGCGATGAAAATGGAAGGGCCATTGCCACCCGCTTCTCTTGTTTACTTATGCATCTCTATTCATGAAGATATAGAATGCTTGGATGGGAAGTGGCTTCAACATCTCACCTCTCTCCAACACTTTAACATTTTACACGCTCCTAAGCTCAAGTCGTTGCCCAAAGAGGGGACATTGCCTTCATCTCTTGAAGTATTGCATTTCATGTCGTGCCCGTTATTGGAAGCAAGTTTGCAGAGGAAGTGAGGGAAAGAGTGGCGTAAGATTTCTCACATCCCCTACATAGTTATCCAAGGAAAAATGATCAAATGAGTGTCGCTTCAGGGTGAGTCACTAAAATACTATATATTTTGTCTCAGTAGCAGTCTCCAATCTCCTTATAAGTTTGTATACTACTACTATTATTTATTCCAGTCTCTTTTAGTTTGTTGCAGGTAAAATTATTCCATTTTGGGGGAACATGTATGATTTCAACATGTCTTGCATTCAGTAGGAGATTGTCATGGATGTTGCCCAATTTTCTGTAGTTGATGTCCTAGACCATCAAGATTTAGTCACTAGTTCTTCTACACTTCAGGTTGGTGCCTTTTGTGTATATGAATGTGTTACAACTTACAAGACATTATATTAGCGAATTCTCTATTCCTTTTTTATAATTAACTGTAAGTTTGCAATCATTCTGGAGGATCTTGTCAGTTTCTTATATTTGGTTTTGGTTGTAACTTCACTGTGTTGAAATGGGTGTGTTTGTTTTACCTACGAGACCTTTGACTTGGCTATCATAAGCTCAATGAAGTGGATTTCATTGTAACAGCTTCTTTGGAACCAATATTGAGCACGTTAGAAAATGAAAAAACACATGGAGAAATTAGTTGTATATTTGTAATTATTTGGAGTATATATTTCTTTTTTACAACCGGATATATGAAGATTTTTTAGGACTGGGAGAGAGCCCAAGGTAAAAGATGCCATTGAGTTGCAACTATAGAATATTGTTATGTCCTCAAGGGATGAGTAATTGGGCAAGGACTCACAAGGAAGGAATTCTAGACTCTCACAATCATGGATAGTGAGAGATTGTAAGGTTTTCGGTAAACCATATCTTGGAAAAGACATTAGAGAGGGAAAGCCAACTAAGGTCAATGGACGAAGAGAATTAAGAGGATACCATTTCAATTGGATGATTTCATTTGCTGAGTGCCCTGACTCCAGTAATAGATCACACGACCTTAACTCAAGTGTAATTAAGGAAGGAAGGTTGCAGGGTACATTTCCTTTGAGTATGGGACATGTTTCCAGAGGCAAATTTCTTAGACTTGGAAACTCTATAGCTGCACCTCCAATCAAGTTCCATTCCTCCCACTTGGGCATCTCCTCAAAGTCTAGAGTCTCCAAGGAAGGAAACGGTTGAAATGAAGGAAAACTACCACTTCCATAGAATTCAGAACCAACACTCTTTACTGATTTCATACTAGAAATTGTGAGTTTTTTCAAAGCATGTAATTGTCCAACGGGTGGGAGCAATGAACAGTGATCACAACCACTTATGTGCAAATACACCATGTTGTTAAATAAGGAATCACCCAACCAATTTGGAAAGCTTGTTCCACCATAAACTTTGATGGTGAGATTCTTCAAATTTGTTGAAGGTTGAAGTTGTTCAAGTACAAGGGCTTCAATTTGTGAACTTTGACTAGTAGTGTCATTGCTGCCATGTGGAGTCCACTGTAGTTCCAAGTTGTCAATTTGTTCTTTCATCTTCAAATTTGCGTCAAAAGCATCAAAGGGGTCATTAATATTTTGTAGCTTTGAGATGGAAAGATTTCCCTTTAGATGGGGAAATTTTCCCAACTCTCTAGCCTTCAATCCATCTCGATGATTGCTAATAGCAAAATCAGACAAAGTTTGAAGATTTTGTAGTCTGGTTATTTGCACAGGAATCTCCTTCAATTGAGTACCTCTGATGTCAAGGTTGCGTAGATTAACCAATTTTCCCATTTCCTCAGGCAATTCAATGAGACACAAACAACCAAACAACAACAAGGTCTGAAAATTGTAGAGGTTGCATGTTACAGATGGAAGCCTTTCAATAGCAGTGTTAGAGAGATTTAAGTATGGCAAACTTATCAAATTTCCAACAGAGTTGGGCAACTCGGTGATACTCGTGTAGTTTGACAGCGACAACACGCGTAACTGTTTCATTGCTGGCAACAAATCACGCAGTACCCTATCCGATATGGAATAGAGCAACCACCCCGGTTCTTGTAATGGCAAGGCCAAGAAGGTACGTAGACCTTTAAGTCCATATAATTTATCAAATTTGTTGTATGAGTCATATTTCTTTCTATTGTATGACAAATGGCGTACCTTATCATTTAGTTCATTTTCGTCTAACTTGATACAATACGGAGATGAAACCATTGTAGCTAAATCATTGATGAGGTCATGCATTTCATAGAATTCTTCCCCATCAATAGACCGTCGACATATTAGCGACCTTGACACTAGTTCATCAAAGTATTCTTCTCCTACTCTTTCCCAACTTTTCTGTCTTTTGGACTTGTGTACTAAGCCTTCGGCAATCCACAATTGAACTACCATATTTTTTTTTAAGATGGAATTCTTTGGAAAAATTGAGCAATAAGCCAAACATCTTTTTAAAGGAGCAGGAAGATAATGATAGCTAGATAGAAGAACTGGTTGCACCTCAACATTTAGCAAATTCCAAATATTACTCTTAAGTACATCATTCCAATCATTCCTTGTCAGCTTGGTGCGGAGAAGTCCCGCAAGTGCTACAGCAGCTAATGGTAAACCGTCACATCTTTTAGCAATTTCTTTCCCAATTACTTCTAGATTTGATTGTAGCCTGTAGTTACTTGCTCCAAATGCATGTTTGGAAAGTAAATACCAACATTCATCACTTTGCAAGGGTGTCAAATAGTGGATAGGAAGAAAAGTTTGTGTGACTAGTGCAACTCTTTCATCTCGAGTTGTGATGATGATCTTACTTCCCATTTCCCCAACATTAAATATGTCCTTGAGATTGTTCCAATCCACATAGCTTCCATCCCACATATCATCCAGTACTAGCAAAAAAGTTTTATGATTTAAATTTTGCTGCAATTGCACTTGTAGATTATTCAGGTCACTAGTATCTGTTCTTCTTGAGGTAATAAATTTAGTATGTATGGTAGTATCAATTGATTTTAAAGTAACAGATTCCAAAAGTGTTTTAGTGACCCGAAAAATATCAAAATCTTTCGAGATATATGCCCACCCTTTCAAATCAAATTTCTCATTTACTTCTGGATCATTGTAAAGAAGTTTAGCAAGAGTCGTTTTACCCACACCTCCCATCCCCACAATGGAAATCACTCCTATTTTGTTGCCATCATCACTAGCATGCATCAAAAATTCTTTAAGTTTTTTTCTGTCACAGTCTCTGCCATAGATAGCAGATTCATCTACCACAGAACTTGTAGGAGTTCCATTCCAAACACGACACAAAGCACCTTCTTTCAATCCTAGTAAGTGTCCTTTCCGTGCAAAGCGTTCCAATCTTTCAAATAATCTTTGAATATCAAAATTGATCAATCCATAAGACTGTTTGAAACTAGAAGAAAGGATGTTCCGCACCTTATTACTTTGCTTCTTAATGCCTCAGTATTGATTTTATCTAACAAATCATCAGCTTCAAAGACAACATCCCTCAGGTTATCCAGCCATTGCTTGACAGCAGGATTGGTGATTTGTTTCTCCTCAGCATCATTTAGTACAGCTTGAAGACTCAACAATGTTAATTTTAGATTTTCCAAGAGCAAAACATCAAGCTTCTTGCTCCTAAAGAAATTCACAAACTCAGTAGAAATTATTTTTTCCAGCAACTCCTCTACAAAAGCTGATAGGAAAGCTTCTGCAACAACAGTTGCCATTAAGTTCCTTGCTAGAGTCTGAGAAGAGAAGAGTAATAATTGGTTTAGAAGGAAAGCAGTATTGCAGTCAACTCTTGCTTCTCTCAATTTTTGTTACTATGCCTATGGATCAGTTGTTCAATAGAAATAGCATATGTTACGTATTGGATAAATCATAAATGCATTCTACGAGTGGCATCATTTGGTTTAAATTGATGCTTTCTTTTATAATAAAGACATCTGGTATTTTGTTCATTTAGTTATTATTATTATTATTATTATTATTATTATTTTATTATTTTTTTTTTAAAGTCAAACATGATGCATTCAATATAGACTAGGCATGCCAAGAGAGTAAAAAATAAATACAAAATAGTCTAAACCATAAAAAGCTACCAACTAAAATGGTGGAAAAAACAAACAAATTACTATTAAAGAACCCGTCAAACTCAAACACCCATTTGCTTGAGCATACCACTGATGAAATTCAAAACAAAATTTTTTCACACGTGTTCTAAAGTAATGGTGCCAAGATAATAACTTAATGCTCTCGAAGATGATTTAGTTATTACAAAGATAATTTAGAAGGATTGAAAACTATTCATTAGAAAATTGTGTCACTCATGTATTATTTCCTCTGTCCTAGATTTAGTGTCACATATTCTTTCATACAACATTTATTTGATTCATTATTTCACACAGAAATAAATAAATTAAAGAGTGTAAGAATGTTCGACAATTATCTTTATGAGCCATTATGTGTTAACTATTGTTAAAGATGCAAAGTAGAATATTAAAAACTTTAGAGGGATACATATTAAATTTTTTTGTCCTTATAAATATACTAAATTTTGTTTAGTTTATCTAAATTTTTCCTTTAAACAATAGTATTTCAAATATTTGATGTCATCAATTTTGAGTTCTGTTTATAAATCAATTCATATGTATCGTATGGATTTTTTTAATAATTTTTACATGTATGTTTAGAACATTATAAAAATATTTCTTTTAAAAATTTATAATTTTTTATTAAGAGATAAATTAAATATGATTTTTCAAATTTTTTAGTGTTTAAAATTTATATTTAATTTATCTTTTATTAAAAAAAAATAAATTTTTGTAAAAGAAATTCTTATAATGTTTTAAATATGTCTTGAAAAAACATTCAAAAATTAGAATGATACTCATGAACTAACTTTAAAATTAAAAATTAAAATTGTCTATAAAAAATATTTGAAAGACCATTGTTTTAAGAAAAAATTTAAAAAAATTAAAAACGAAATATAACATATTTATAAGACCGGAAACTTATTTTATCCAAATATTAATTTGGGAATAACACTAAAATAAATAAATTAATATTATAATAGAAATATAAATTAACATTTGTTTTAGGATGAGTAGATGATACTTCGGTTCAAAAAATTTATACTAATTTTAAGATATTGACGGTCTTATGTTAAACATAGTGGGGATTGGGGTTAGCCCCCACTACCTATAAACATAATAACATATATAGGTAGTTTGACCAATGTGATAAACACATTCAAAACTAAAACTCACACAATAAAATAAAGAAAGTCGTTGATTACATTATTTTCAAATTCAATTATTCTATCAAGTTATTGGCTTATAATTTTAATAGTTGAATTAGTTGAATAATTGTTATACATAAGTATATAATTAGTTATTTTTTGTGCAGTTTGTTTAAGCCAAGAAATTTATTTTATACATTTAATAAAGAGAGATTAAATGACTAAATATTTGTTAAACGAGTATTATCAAAAAGTGGTTATGAAAAGCATAGGAGATGGATGATAAATAATTGCTTGATTATTTATATAAAAATATATTTTTATTGACATTAATAATGATAAACTCATTCAATGTCTGATGAATATGAAAAATTATACAGGACAATTATGATTAGGGGTCTTCATATATGGAGTTTTGTATCACAATATTCCCTTTTTTTAAAAAATTTCTCAAAATGACACTGTTTTAAAAAAATTTCTCAAAATGCTACACTTTTTAAACTCAATAGGAAGTCTCTCCCTGGGGAAGCGACCTCCTGAAGAGGAAGCCTCTCACTAGGGAAGCGACCTCCTACACGCATGACACTTTTTATGTTTTTTTTTTTTTTTGAAAAATTGTTTATTATTATTAATTTTATTATTTAAAAAATAAATATATTAATAAATTTGTAAATAAAGTTTATAATTTAATTATTATTATTATTATACATATAATTAAAAATTATTATAATTAAATTAAATTATTAATTTAATGATTTAAAAAATAAAAATAGTAATAATAAATTAAAAAAATACAATAATAAATTATAAATAAATATTATATTTTTATTATTGTTATCATGATAATAAATAATTATTATACTTATAATTAAAAATTATTATATTTAAAATTATATTATAAATTATATATATTATATTATAAATTTCAAAATAAATAAATAAAATAAAAATTGAATAATAATAACAATTAAATGAAAAGAAATTTATATTGCTAACATGAAAATTAAAATACATGAAATTTGGAAAAATAAAAGATTTCAAATTTATATCAATGATGTCCACCTAAATGACCCCCAGTCCCACATGTAGGGTGTATTCGAACTCGTCTAGCTCTCTGAGCAAGTTGTGGTTCTTCCGGTTGATCCTCATTTTGATCATTTTCTTCAATGTAAGTTGTAGGTGGGTTAAAACCACTGACACATGCTTCCATTAAAATTTGAGATTGTTGATTATACATCGAATCAAATACAGCATAAATACAAGATAAGCCGATTCAGGAGTTGAAACAAATTATAGATAAGCCCTTAATCGGCTTATGCTGTATTTGATTCGATGTATAATCAACAATCTCAAATTTTAATGGAAGCATGTGTCAGTGGTTTTAACCCATCTACAACTTACATTGAAGAAAATGATCAAAATGAGGATCAACCGGAAGAACCACAACTTTTCACCAAAAGGCTTCTCTAATTTCTTTATTACAACATTTCACCAAAAGAAAATATTTGATGAGACCAACCGCTACTCGATTTGCAAAATCTTATCTAACTTTGAGTTGTCTCATGGAGAACCGAGGATCATTAATAAGAATGTTCACATCTAATGAATGAACATCAAGCAAGTTTGCAAAAACTAGTGAATGACAGTATGTTGATGAAGTGATTATGGATAAAGAGTTTTGAAAAAAGATTACAATTTGTTTAAAAGGTGTTTATCCACTAATCAAAGTGCTTTGTTTAGTGGATTCATATGAGAAACCAACAATGGGGTTTATTTATGAGGCAATTGACCAAGCTAACGAGAGAATCCAAGCTGCCTTCAATGGTGTTCAAAGAAGGTACTACTATTTCTACAAATTATGCTTCTGCAAATTATGCATTTTGCCTTCAAATTTTGCATAATTTTTATGTAAATTCTGCATTTAATTTCATTACTAAAAGTAATTTAATTGTTTTTCCATTATTTAGTTTCAAGCCTCTATAGGATATCATTGATGAGATGTGGGATAAACAACTTTATCGGCCTTTACATGCGGCAGGCTACTACCTTAACCCTTAACTACATTTCAACCCTGGATTTAAAGCTGATTATGAAGTCAAACATGGGCTATATGACTGGTTACAAAAAATGGTGGGAAATGTTGAAGAAATTTGCACGATTGATGCTCAATTGGAAGATTTATAGACACAAGAAATTTTTTGTGTGGTAGTCCGATAGCAAAGGCTACACTTAAAACCAAAACTCCATCACAATAGTGGGAATATGGGGATGAGCATCCAAAACTTCAAACTTTTGCAATTTGTGTGTTAAGTTTAACTTGCAGTTCATTTGGATGTGAATGAAATTGGAGCGCCTTTGAGATAGTAAAAATTACTTTAAAATTTCACTTCGAAAATTATCCACAACTTGCTATATACTAATGGAGTTTGTATCTATTTGGTCCACACAAAGAGGAGAAACCATTCAAAACAAAAGATAATGAATGATGTTGTGTTTGTGATGACAAATTCAAAATTAGTTAAGAAGTAGCAAACTAGAAATGTGGTAGAACATAACCTTGATGATCTTGAATCTAATGATGAATGGATTGTAGATAATAATGAAGGTTCAACTGAGAATAACATTTTAGATTTCACAATAGAAAATGAGGATTTAGAATTTGGCAATTAAAATGAAGAAGGGAATGGAGTTGAAGATACTATCCCTCAAGATGATTTGGAGATTTATAACCTCAATGATGAATTTGATGGAGAAGAAGATTGTATGGAAGATATTGATTTTGATCACAAAGCCTTGGATGAATTGTCAAATTAAAGTTTTGGATGTTGTTAGATGATGGTGATATATTTTATTTTTTTGTTTGAGACAATGATAATAGTCTTTTGTGTTTCAACTTGTGATTTTTTATTGAACCAATGAAAAATTTTATGTTAAGGTTATTTTTCTTTATTTTATGGTATAATTTTGTGAGATCTTAAGATCTACTTTACGATCTTACGATATACGCTTTTCTATACCCCAAAGATCTTAGGTAGGATCTAGAGTTTGACAACCTTGATTAGTAAAACTCTTCTTGAATCTGTGACTATAAAAGCAACAAATGATAATAACATGAATATTCTATGAGTGCAACTGCAACAAAGTTTTGGCCATAAAAAGTTTTTGTTAGTATTGAATGATATATTGGATGCAAATTATGTTAATTGGGGTGATCTAAAAGACATATTTAATGTTGGGGATTTTGGAGGTAAGATCATCATC
The DNA here is from genome assembly GCA_037974875.1 of Cicer bijugum. Taxonomy (NCBI): domain Eukaryota; kingdom Viridiplantae; phylum Streptophyta; class Magnoliopsida; order Fabales; family Fabaceae; genus Cicer; species Cicer bijugum. The sequence continues at coordinate 5,471,393 of JBBPBT010000240.1, read as the reverse complement.
ACTACAAGGTTTGTTGATGGGAAATAATTTATGAAATGCACGACCTCGTGAATGATTTAGCTACAATAGTTTCATTTTCATATTATATAAGGTTGAATGAACAAAAGCCTCATGAAAGTCTTGAAAAGGTTTGTGATTTGTCATTCACTAAAGGTGAATATGACTCACACAACAAATTTGATAAATTGGCCAGATTAAAAAATCTACACAATATCATAGCCTTACGTTTTCAAAGACAATAGTCTGATTGTTAGTTATCAAACATAGTATCACGTAACTTGTTGGAATCAAGTGGGTTTTATACTTAGAGTTTTGATGTTAACAAAAATATTTTATGAGAATAATATATTTGACTTCACATAGTATGAAAGAAGATTCGTATTTTTGAAGACAATCTTAAATAAGAGTTAATTTAGATATATAACTGAAGAAAATCTTTGACCAAATTGAAAAGAAGTTATGATCAACATCTTATCTACAAGAATATATGAATTATTTATCAGAAGATTTGATCAACATTTATCTACAAGAAGATATAAATTATTTACAAGAAGATACAATCAATAATTGTTTAGAAGAAGAAAACTTGACAAGAATAAACATTGACAAAAAGATACATTATTATTTGCAAAATATATGATTCAAATTTTGACAAATGACAAAATACTAATTTGGACTTAGTCATACTCCTACTTGTGAAAGTTCAAGAATCGGTCCAATACTATTTTCCAGCCCATATCAAAGAAAACAATAGGAAGAAAGTTTCATATGGACAATTTGCGAAAGCAATGTTAACAAAATACAAAAAGTATCAATATGAAGAATTTACAAACTCAATCTTAACAAAATTCGAACAAAATCAATATGAAGAATTTACAAACTTAATATGAACAAAATACGAACAAAATATATCTAGAAGAAGAATAAGAAGAAGAACTTAAGCTCAAAATCCCAAATTCGTCTTAGAATTCAAAGAGAGAAACACTTGTTCGAATGAGAAATATTTTCTGAGTGTTTTTCTTAAAGTGTGATAGTCATTGTTATAATCAGCTTGTTAGAAGCAACTACTCAAGTTCCAAATCATTTTATTCAAACCCGATAATGGTTTCAGTGTGCCTTCAACAATTTCAGGATGTTAGATTGTGTGGAGAAGATTTGTCTGGTAGAGTCAAGGTGTGTGTATATCTCAAAAGTATAGGGTTGTGAAGCTATTTGGGAAGACTAGTTTAGAGGATTAGATGTTTTGCAATTCAAGTTGTTGAATTAGTGGATTAAATCCTTTTAGGATTGGAGGTAGTCAATTTAGTGGTGAACCAGGATAAATTACTTGTATCACTTTATTCCTGCACTCCTTAGTTTTGTTATTGCTTCTACACGAAGTAAATCACCAAGTTTGAATTAGTTTAATCAAATAATGAAAAAATTATCAATTTAGGCAAACACAATTCAACCCTCATCATCACGACAAGGTTTGTTTATGGGAAACAATCTATGAAATGCATCACCTCATGAATGGTATAACTACAATGGTTACATTTCCATATTGTATATTGTATAAGATTGGATGAAAAAAAGGCCCATGAAAGTCTTGAAAAGGTTTGTGATTTGCCATTCACTAAAAGTGAATATGATTCGCACAATAAATTTAATAAATTGGTTCAGATTAAAATATCTAAATATTATTGTAATACCCCAAATTTATTCAACTTATTAAAAATAATTCAAAAAGTAATAATATCCATTTTATTATAATATATCAAACTTTGACATTAATATCCATTTTATTCAACATTTTTTTTTAAAAATTGATTATTAGATGTGACATTTTTTAATCTTTGAGTTATTAACACAAGTTGAACTATTTGGTGGTTTTGAAACTCAATTTTAAAATTGAAAACAATATACAATATTCTTAAGAGAATTAAATTAGATATGACATCTTATTTTACTCATTAAAATAATTACTTAAATCAAACAAACTCATTTATTGTCAAAATATTTTTTTATAACAAAACAAATTTTCTTTAAAAACAATCGATACATCCGTATTTTCTACCCAAGAACTATGCAGTTTTGATTTCTCTATCGCATCAAGAGATACGTAGAAACAAAATCAAATTCTTGTCAAACACATTAATAATTTTTTTCCCTTTTTTCTTAAGCACACATTTATTCTAAAATCATATTAAAAATAATAATAATAATAATAATAGTTGTTATTCATATTTAATAATAAGGAGAAATAAATATACTTAAGTTAATATTAATTTTATATAATTAATTATAGGTAACCGTGTTTTAGTGGATGTAGAATACTAATATCTTCCTTACTAATAGACTCTCAAACTCAAAATTTGATTTCAAATACTATTTTAGAAGCCCAAACAATTATCCTAGCCTTGCTTTTTCAAAGACAACAATTTGATTGTTGGTTATCAATCATGGTATCACATAACTTCTTGTCAACAATAAAAGATGTAGGTGCGTTGTCTTTGTCAAACTAGTCGAGTATCATAGAGTTCCCAAACTCTATTGGGAACTTAGACATACCTACGATACTTGAATCTCTCCCACGTTATGATTAAAAGGTTGCCTTTAGTTCCATGCAAACTTTATGATTTGCATACCTTGTTGTTGTCTGATTGTTCGCATCTAACTAAATTGTTAGAGGACATAGGAAAATTGGTGAATCTTGGTCACTTTGTTACCACAAATACTTATTTGAAGGAGTTGCCCAGACAAATAGCGAAACTACAAAATCGCTAAAAGTTGTCACACTTAATTGTCAGTAAAAAATGGGATATATTGAAGGTTGTAGAGATTGGAAAATTTCCCCATCTACAAGGGAAGCATTCTACCTTAGGTCTACAAAAAATGTTACTAAAATCTCTTATGTTTTTAAGCTAATTTGAAGATGAATGAACTAATTCAGGAGTCAGAATTATGTATGTATTGGCCTCCATATTTATACATTCAACGTGGTGTACTTGAACATTTGCGATCATCAATAAATTTGAAGAAACTTAGAATTAATGGTTGTGGTGGAACCGTCTTTCCAAATTGGGTGAGTGCTTATTCCTTTAGCAACATTGTATCTTTGAACATAAATTTTTATGATCATTGTTCTTTGTTGCCTCCCCCTCGTCGATTACATAGCCTAAAGAGCTATATACTAAAAGAATGACATTAGTAAAAAGTGATGGAGCTGAATTCTATGGAATTAATAGCTGGCCTTCATTTTAACCATTTCCTTCCTTGGAGACACTGCACTTTAGACATATGTGGGAATGGGATGAATGGAAGTTGGCTCAAAGTACAACTATTTTGTTTCCTAGTTTTACATGTTTGCCAATGAGTAAATGTCCAAAGCTCAAAGGGAACATACACATTGAGAAAATTGGGTACTCATAAATAACCCATTATTGAAGGGATGTAATGATTAAGACAATTGGTATTAAGTTTTATGGAAGTACTAATAGTTCTCCTTTGTTTCAATAGTTACCCTCATTGGAGAAACTACACTTTAAGGATATGCATGAATGGGAGGAGCAAAATTTGATTGGAGGTAGAACTATAGAATTTCTTAGCCTTACCCATCTCACAGAGAAAAGTTGTTTAAAACTCATAAAAAATTTACCTGGCAAACTTCCTACCTAATTGAAATTCAGTTGAAAGGATGTCCTCTATTGGTGGAGTCATGGGGCTTAGATAATAATAATAATAATAATAATAATAATAATAATAATAATAATAATAATAGAAACATTACAATTACAAGGCCACTAGATGTATTCATCCAATTAATGATCCCTCTAAATCATCTTTGAAATTTGACTATCATATCTGATGTCATTATCGAGAGACGGTCCATCTAAACCTTAATATATCTCACTGTCTATGATTGTGATAATATGGAATTCATTTCTTATGAATCCTTACACAATAATACATCACTCAAGGTTTTGAACATATCTTGTAGTTGTAATTCAATGAAGTCAACACTTTATGGAAGTCAATGCTCTAATAAGAAGTTTACACTCTGACATTCTTTGCTCGTTATAATGGACTTATCCTCTAACTAAAGAAGGACATGACATCTTTTGAGATATATCTTTTTAATTGAAGATACACATAATTAGTTATGAAGATATATATGGATATAATTGATATAAACTAGTCAAACTGTTTTCATACACTTGAACTGGTATAGGATTTGATATGTAACATTCTCTCAATGAGAGTTAAAATCATAGAAACAAACTTTGTATTAATTTAAACATAAATTGGAACTAATGTAAATTGACCAAATAGTGGCAACAACTCCTTTGTCCTTAAGAGGTATCTGAAGAGGTACAACAATACTTGTGAACCTCAACAGCAGACTGCCACAAAATTGAAGAAATGTTCAAATGGTAAGAGTCTGGGGAGGTTAAAGAAGAATACTCAAATATCGAAGAGTCAGAGTAAACAATACTTGTATGCTATTGTTGAAATGATGAATTAATTACTCAATTGTATTGAGGCAAAATCTCTCTGTAAAATGCATGATTAAATGCAACAACATTTTGTTGTGAACTAGTATAAAAATCATTGAATCATTTCTCTCTTTCTCTAATATAAGTTCTTTATAACTTAACTTTATTTTAATAAATATGTTTTATAATTGTAAGTCGAAGGGTTTGTTATCTCTATATCTTTTTTTTTTTTTTTAAATATACCAACTTGCCACACTTTGAAAAAATAATACTAAATTGCTCTACTTTTTGGCACTAATAGATCATCGCATGTCCAACCAGCGACTTCTTAAGATTTTTCATTTTTCAATTCAATAGAAGGTGGCATCCCTGAGATGCGACTAGTGTACAATTTTTTTTTTTTTCACATTTTTTGTAACTACAAAATTATTTATTTAATAAAACAAAAATAATTATAATATTTTAAAATAAAATATTATTAATAAACTAAAATAAAAATAATAAATAAATTATATTAATAAAAAAAGTTAATTAAATTAAAGAAAAAGTACCACATATTGAAAAAAATATATATCAAATTCAAATTTTATTATTATTTTTATTTATTACATAAAAAAAAGTTGTTATATTAATACGTCATTTGTTTTTTCACATCTATTATAACACGTTATTTGTTTTGGCATATCTATAAAAAAAAATTAAAATACTATTAATAAAATAAAATACGTTATATTAGAAAATACACATTGATTGTGTCAAAAACAAACAACATTGTTCCTAATATTTTGGAGATAAATTAAGTGTGACAATTTACCACA
>JBBPBT010000240.1:5433107-5465775 GCA_037974875.1 Cicer bijugum | reverse complement strand
TAATATATTTTAAAAAAAGGATATTGAGATAAAAAACCCGTAAATCAAATGATTTGATAAAAAATATATATTGTTGACTAAACAATTGAATTATTGTTCATACATGCAAAAAAATCACAATTCAACACTCTTTTTTTTTTTGGTATTTTTCAGCAGGTTCAATTGATTTCAGAACTTAGTCTCTTGATTGATCAATTTACTTTACTCTAACTCTTCATTCCAAACATAAGAATATATGTCATGACTTCCAATAATGTATAGATGAACTAAGATAACATGATTATGTTTTTGATCACTGTGAATAAAATTCATATTCTTATTAGCTTTTGTAATGAGATTCACTTCGACAATCTTATATTTACCCTTTTAGTTTGAGTAAAGTTAATTAACGAGTCAATTTTATTCTTTTAATTTGACTGACCAACACTCCGTGATTGTTCCATTTTTTCAGGGTTAAATAGGACAGACCAACCATGTGTTTTCGCAATGACTATTCTTCCCAAAAAAAAAAAAATAATAATAATAATTAAACAGTCAATAATAAGGTAAAACTTGCCCGGGTTAGTTAAACGCAGCGTTCTACTCCTGTGTATATTTCTCTCACTCACACTCTCCTGCTTTCTGCTTCAATTCAACTCTTCGCTTTTTAGTGCGCCAGGTTTCGTATTCGATTTTCCTTTTTATTTATTTTTCGACATTTTGTGAAATTAAAACGAGATTTTATTTATGTTCTCTTTTTCCACAGAATCACAATTCGTCAAAAATCAAGTCTTAGAGGTTCAATAGAAAAAGTGTTTCTGTTTCAAATCCCATCATGGTAAGTTTCTTTCTTTTCATACTTCAATTTTTTGTATGCAAAAATCAAACGCATTAACCTTATTCTGTATGAGCGTTTGCGTATGTATGGTGTGTTTGGATAATTAATCCCTTATACCCACTCTTGTTTTTATAGCTTAATTAAATAATGCGTTTATTTAATTATTAGTTTTTTAGTTTTAACTATTGATTGGTTATAGGTTAGGGATTTATATAAGGAAGTAGATAATTTTGATTTTCAGAGCTTATAGTATCAAACTAGATAATGTTTACCTGTGTGGCTAACTTGATTAAGTGGTTGTTTGGAACTGCTGTATGAACAAAATTATTGTTTTCCCAAGCATTGTGTCTGTGCAAAGAAGCTATAAAATGTGGCTTTACATTGGACGCGCGTAATGTGTGCGGCTTACCAACGTGAAAACAAACAATCTCTAAGTAGTGCTGAGCTTGCGGGAGAGGATTGTGGTTTGATCACCACAAAAGTCAAAACACATTATTGGGGAGGGACGAAGAGCTTTAAGCTGCAACTTAAGTACCCGAGTGGAGATTAGTCTCATAGCTGGTCCAAAGGATCGAAGCTTGTGGGGATACTCTGTGGAGCCACTGGAGTGCTAAAGCCCCTAATTGCAGTGGTTTCATATGAAAAAAAGATAATTTTTATTTCCATTGTAAAATTTCATTGATTATGTGTTGTCTGGTTTATTGTTAACTGCAGGAGGTATTTAAAAGGGCCATATTACAGCCTGGGCCACCTGAAAGTTTTGCTTTGCAAACTGTTCAAGAAGTAATAAAGCCTCAGGTATATTTGTTTTTTTGATTTTGAAATTATTGAGCACTGGTATTATCATTTAGTGACTATAGTGGTGCTATAGCCTAGCAGAATTTGATAAAACCGATGTGATTTTGTACAAATTGTTGACAAATAGCGGTGCTATAGAGCTCCAACATAGCGGAATTTGAGCAATCCGCTATTTTCTATGATTGGCAACGCTGCCTTTAGTTTATTGGAGCTTCCCTGTTAAAATCAGTCTGTGATTCATTGCTTACAAATATTCATATAAGCTTATAAGTGTTTATCCAAACTGGTTCTAACTCCATTCCTGTATAATAACAGTGCAGATTTATAATGAACGATGCTGAATTAATTTCTATAGTATGGATGTAGTGGTGATTTTGGCATTTTTTGTTTTGTTTTGGGTGGTGCAAAGGGAAGAGATTTGTATTTAAGGCACTGTAAGGAAAAAGGGGGAGAGACTCTTAAATTTCAGAAGGGTTTTGGTTATGGGATATGTATAACTTTAGAAGAGTACAATATGATTGCCTTTTGATGTTTGCATGGTGAATTTGTGACTGATTGACAGCATGAACCCGAGGTTCCCTTTTCTAGTAACCTTGATATGACATTGTTAAAGGTTGTGGTTAATTTAATCGATTTGTGATTAACAGAAACAAACGAAATTGGCCCAAGATGAGAATCAGTCCCTAGAAAACATTCTACGGCTGCTACTTCAGGAATTCGTGGTATGTTTAACTGCTGCCTTTGTTCATCGGTTGCTCTTTTTTATGTTCTAATTGAATAGAATATATAATACCAATCTAATTGGAATTCTTCAAATTTCTTAATGTTTTTTTGGGGAAAATCCAATGGTTTTTTTTTTCTTTGGTTTTATGCTTGATAAAGAAACTAAAATTTATTTTACTTTTTCTGTTAAAGGTTTCATCATGAGCCGGAGCCTTAGTTTCATGGTAGACACAATTGCTATGATTCTATGTTAAAAAGCAAGAGATATTTTAATATTTGAGAGGTTTTTAGAACACAATATTGTACTAATTACTTGGTCAAGAAAAAAATATTTTACTAATTACTTAGAAGAATGGCTTTGATGCATTATACATTTTAATGCTAATACAGTGGTTATGGAATGTGAAGAAAGTAAAAGACAAAATACTTTCATGTTTTATTACTACAGTCCTAAGTTGTTTATATAGGAAAAGAAATAACAATAGTAATACTGAGTAATAGTGACAAAATAAAAATAAACATAATAATATAAAGTAAAAGAGAATAAAATCTAATTTCTTTTTTATTCTTCAACACCCCCCCTCAAGTTGGTGCATAGATATCTGTCATGCCCAACTTGGCTATAAGTCGCTCAAAATTGGTTCTTGCCAAGCTTTTTGTCAAGATATCAGCAGTTTGCTGATTGGAAGTCACAAATGGTAGGTATATAACTGCAGCATCAATTTTTTCTTTTATGAAATGGCGGTCAATCTCAATATGTTTGGTTCTATCATGTTGTACAGGGTTGTGAGCTATGCTTATTGCTGCTTTGCTATCACATAACAATTTTAAGGGTGAGTCAACTTTCATTTTCAGTTCGCCCAAGAGTTTACGAATCCATAAAAGTTCACAAATTCCTTGAGCCATTGCTCTGAATTCAGCTTCTGCACTTCTTCGAGCAACAACCCCTTGTTTCTTACTTCTCCAAGTAATTAAATTTTCTCAAACATAGGCACAATATCCGGTGGTGGATTTTCTATCAGTAATTGATCCTGCCTAATCAGCATCTGTAAATATAGAGACTTCTCTGTCATTAGTTTTCTTGAAGTACAAACCCTTTCCAGGATTGGATTTCAAGTACCTTAAGATTCGATAAACTGCCTCCAAGTGTTCTTCATAGGGAGAATGCCTGAATTGACTTACAACATTCACAGAGAAAGCGATGTCAGGTCTATTGTGGGCTAGATAAATAAGTTTGCCGACTAACCTCTGGTATCTTCCAATCTCTACAGGAACACTGCCTTTCTCCCAAAGTTTAGCATTTAAATTCATAGGAGTATCTGTTGGTCTACACCCACTCATCCCAGTTTCTTCCAAGAGATCTAAGATGTATTTTCTTTGAGAAACAACAATTTCCTTCTTTGAGCGAGCAACTTCCATACCAAGAAAGTATTTAAGCGCACCTAAATCTTTGATCTCAAATTCTTTTTTTAAATTTTTCTTCAATCTTTCCATCTCAACAATGTCATCTCCTGTGAGAATAATATCATCTACATATACAATTAGAATTGCAATTTTACCAACATCAGAGAACTTCATGAACAGAGTATGGTCTGATTGTCCCTGCATATATCCTTGCCTTTTAACCGACTGAGTGAATTTCTCAAATCAAGCCCTTGGAGATTGCTTGAGACCATAAAGGGATTTTTGTAGTTTGTACACGCTTGAACCAAATTTATCTTCAAAGCCAGGTGGGCTATCCATGTATACTTCCTCCTCCAAATCACCATTCAGAAAAGCATTCTTTACATCAAGTTGGTTAAGAGATCAATCTAAATTCACTGCCAAGGACAAGAGAACTCTAATAGTGTTTAATTTGGCAACGGGAGCAAAAGTCTCTGAGTAATCAATGTCATATGTTTGAGTAAACCCTTTAGCAACTTAGCGTGCCTTGTATCTTTCATCTGTGTTATCAGAATTATATTTCACAGTAAATACCCATTCACAACCAACAATATTCTTTCTTGTAGGTAACGTCATGACTCTCCAAGTTTGATTCTTCTCAAAAGCTCTCATCTCCTCAAGAACAGCTTCCTTCCACTTTGGAATTTTTAGAGCCTCCTGTATATTTTTTGGAATTTCTACAGTAGACAACTTAGAGGTAAGTGCAACAAATGAAGAAGACAATTTTGAGTATGACACGTAATTAGACAAAGGATATTTAGTGCATGATCTAACAGGTTTTCTAATTGCAATAGGAAGGTCTATATCAGGATACTCGACATGACTCTTAAGAATAGAAGAAGACTTACCTGTATCAAGATGATGTGTTGGATTATCTATTGGTTCAGAATCTTGGAAGGGTTGGAGAATGGGTCCTTCATTTCTCTGTTTATGGTTTCTTCTTTCAAAGACATTTCCCTTCCAAGTAGGGTCAATTGTAGTACACCTGCTTTGTGTCTCTTTATCTGAATCATTATGTTGTGGCATTTTAGATGGTCCTTCATTATTATTGAGATCAAGAATTTTATCATTGTGATTTTGATTTGAAATTGTTGCCCCCGAATCTGTCGAAACCTCATTCATAAGTGGATTGAGTTCCAATATAGATTCTTGGGCATTTTCTTTTGGTGCATCAATATAAGTATCAGAATTTTGCGACAACACTATATCACTTAAAGTAACGATGTTTTCAGAAGTAAAAGATGAATCTTCCTTAAAAATTCTCCCCTGAAGATGAATGTCAGTAAAAAATGGTTGATTTTCAACAAAAGTAACATCCATGGTTACAAAAATTCTTTTTGATTTTGGTTCAAAACACCGATACCCCTTCTGAGTTGGAGAGTAATCGGTAAACACATTTTATTGCTCGTGGATCGAGTTTGTCAAGGTGTTTATGTTCATGAACAAAAGCAGTGCAATCAAAAACTTTTAGTGGCAAATCAGCAGAGACATTAGTCAAAGGAAAATAATTTCGAAAAACATCAAGAGGTGTACGAAAATCTAAAATTTTAGATGGCATTCGATTAATTAAATATGATGCAGTTAAAACAGCTTCACCCCACAAATATTTTGGAACCTTATTTGCAAATAGTAAAGCTCTAGCAACCTCAAGAAGATGCCTATTCTTTCTCTCTGAAATTTCATTTTGTTGGGGTGTATTAACACAAGAACTTTGATGAATAGCCCCATTTGCAAGAAAAAAATCAGACAAAAGTATATTAAAATATTCTTTACTATTGTCACTTCTGAAGACTTGAATATTTGTTTGGTATTGAGTGTGCACCATTTTAAAGAAATTTTTGACAACCTGTCCAACTTCCGATTTTTCTTTCAATAAATAAACCCAACAAATTCTAATATGATCATCAATAAAAGTTATAAACCATTTTTTATTAGAAAAGGTGTTTATTCTATTAGGACCCCAAACATCAATATGAATAACTGCAAACGGTTTTGATTGTTTATATGGTTGTGTAGAAAAAGAAGAACGGTGATGTTTAGCAAATTCACAAGTTTCACAATAAAATAAAGACGGATCCTTCTTAGAAAATAATTTAGGAAATAAATGTTTATAATACGGAAAACTAGGATGTCCTAACCGTAAATGCTATAACATAATATCATCATTATTAGAAGAAACAAAAATAGATTCAAAGCAGGTACTTGTTTTTTGTTGGTCTTTGAAATCGAGTCCATTGTCAAGATAATAGAGTCCTCCACTCTCCTTAGCATTGCCAATCATCTTCCCCGTGCTCAAATCCTTAAAAGTGCAATGAGAATGAAAGAAGTTAGCTTGACAATTTATATCCTTTGTTAATTTAGTAATGGATAACAGATTACATGATAAATTAGGAACATGTAAGACATCTTTTAAGGTTAACTTAGGTGACAAAATAACAGAACCTTTCCCTGCAATGGCTGAAAGAGAGCCATCTGCAATTTTAATTTTGTGGTTACCTGCACAAGGACTATAAGAAGAAAATAGACTCGACTTCCCAGTCATATGATCAATAGCACCATAATCGATAATCCAAGTATGGCTGGGAGTGACATTAAGTAGAGCAGTATTTGGAAAATTACCTCTTTGAGCTATAGAGCAAGAAGAAGTTTGAAACTCAAGAAGTTTGTACAATTGATCTAACTGTTCCTTGGTGAAAGGAGATGGACTTGAAGGAGACTGCTTCTCTTGATCAGATGTACCAGCTTGGAGCACATGACCTTCATTTCTTTCTTTTTTCTTCCAATTTAGAGGTTTTCCATGGAGCTTCTAACATGTATCACATGTGTGCCCTGGACGTTTGCAATGTTCGCACCATGGTTTCTTGCCAACGCTCTTCCCCTCTTCATTCTTAGTGACTAGGGCAAAACTTTCAACCTCACCAATAGAAGGTGACTTACCCATCATAACACCTTGTCTCGCCTCTTCTCTTCTAACTTCTGAGAACGCTTCCCGAAGTGATGGCAATGGGATCTTTCCCAATATTCTGCCTCGGACTTCATCAAGCCGCTTATTAAGCCCAACCAAGAACATGAATGCACGGTCGTTCTCCTGTCTCTTAAGAAACAAAACACTATCCTCACAGCACTTCCAATGATCATCATAGCATAGATCCAATTCTTGCCAGTGTCATCAACTCATTATAATAGGTAGTGACATCTCTATCTCCTTGTTTGGCATGCCACAATCGTGATTTGAGACGAAAATTTGAGAAGAATTATGAACATCAGAATATGTTTCTTTGACAGCCTCCCAAACTTCCTTCGCAGTAGGCAAAAACATAAAAGGTTTTTTGATTGTTGATTCCATATTACTAAGCAGCCAAACAATAATAACAGAGTTCTCAGATTTCCAAAACCTGTAATTCGGATCAATTGTGGTAGGCATTTGCACCTCTCCTGTTAAGAAACCAAATTTGCCCTTACCATCTAAAATCAATCTTGCGGTTTGGGACCATTCAACATAATTTTTTCCGTTTAGTTGTTGGATTTCAACCTTGAGGGCATTAGAAGTTCCCTCATTGCCAAAAAAGTTGTTGGAAAAACCATTCTGGCTGCCTGGGCCGCTGCCATCTGTGCCATTGCTTCTACCGCCTGGGGTGTTGCCTAAATTGTTGGCGTTGTTGACTACTTCTGAGTTTTTACCCAAACCGTCGTCGTTGTCGCCGCTACCCATGAGGGCTACCTTCCATAGGGTAATGTGTGCCATAACTCAGTTGGTTAGAGCGCCAAACCCTAATGGGTTGTGGAAAGGTTTACAGAACCCTAACCAGAGCTCTTGATACCATGAATAAAGTAAAAGACAAAATACTTTCATGTTTTATTACTACAGCCCTAAGCTGTATATATAGGAAAAGAAATAACAATAGTAATACCGAGTAATAGTGACAGAATAAAAATAAACATAATAATATAAAGTAAAAGAGAATAAAATCTAATTTCTTTTTTATTTTTCAACAGAATGATACTCTTTACTTTGGGCACAATGCAACCATTACTTATTAGCAAAAAAGTTTCCTTGTTACTATAATGTAATATGTGTTTAACTATATTTGCACTCAGTGCTTATTTTCTTTCTCAGTATTGTTAGACATGTTTATATTTAGCTGAGATTTATGCATTTCCGGACAATCTGTATTGCTTTCTTGCAAGTGCCTGTACTTACCAATTGCCATTGACTTGCATCCTTTTAAGTATTTTCTTTTTACTCTTTAATTTTTTTTGCCTTAAGATGTAGTCTATAGTCTATTAAATGGTGAAGTGTACAGTGTTATCAGGTGGCTTAAACGACTTGTATAAAGTGAAAATGTAAACTAAAAACAGCGTTTTAAGAAAACCATTTCAAATATGGACTTATCTAATGCAGTAGCTGTTTCTGTTCCCCTTTTTGTTTTCTTGTTTATGACTGTTTATGGCCTGTATTGTTTTTTTTTGCACATTGGTTCAGTCAGCAGCTCTACAGAGTGGGGAGAAAGTAATGCAATTCGGGCAATCAATCGATGCTAATGAAACCACCCAAGGCCACATTCCTCGCCTTCTTGGTTTGTGCACTATTTGCAAATGCTTAAATTCAATACAGTTAAACCTTAAACATTTTAATTGTAAAGTCATCTTGTGATTCTCTCCTACTCATGTTTGTATGTGGTTTTTCCCTTTTCAGATATAGTGCTATATCTGTGTGAGAAGGAACACATTGAAGGTGGTATGATTTTTCAGCTGTTGGAAGACTTGACAGAAATGTCTACAATGAAAAACTGCAAGGATATTTTTGGCTATATAGAGAGTAAGCAAGATATACTGGGAAAGGTACATTTCTCATTTGTTTGTAGCTAATTGTGCTTCTCTAATTAATGATTTGTTGCATAAGTATTGTATTGTATAATTGACCTGTATTTATGTGGAACTTTTATGTTTGCATGACACACAGCAAGAACTTTTTGCTCGAGGAAAACTTGTGATGCTGAGAACCTGCAATCAACTTCTTCGCCGTCTTTCAAAGGTACATTAAACATAATTTATGTCGTATTATATTTAAAGCTTTAAAGTTGATTATTGTGTCTAAAATCTAAATGCTAATTTATAACATTCCTGTTTCCTGCATTAAGGATTTGTTTCAACTTTGAGTGCTCAACTGCTCATTTTGTCTTTCCTATTTTCCTCCCTTCCTCTGTCCCTTATTTCTTTCTTGCTTTCCTCCCTATATTATAAACTTCTCATCAGCTTTGTAGTATTAAAGGAGTATAATTTATGTCAGGATTGTGTAGTATCAATTATTTTATATGAATGAATCGCTGCAATTGGGTATCCTTCTCATGATTGCCATAATTCAATGTGCTGCTATGGGTGTTATAGGCAAACGATGTGGTCTTTTGCGGAAGAATTCTCATGTTTCTGGCCCATTTCTTTCCATTATCAGAGCGATCCGGTACAGTTTTGTGAAGTCTATCATAACTTCTGGTTTAGATTTCATTTTCTTGAGTGTCTTGCCATGTTGATGTTTTTGATAAACTTTTGCAGCTTTAAATATCAAGGGAGTTTTTAACACATCGAATGAAACAAAATACGAGAAAAAACCCATTGAAGGTACATCCTTGCCTATTATCTTAGCGTGCTTGATTTCCATTCTTATAAATACAAGTACTTAGGTTAATCTTTTTTTTAATTCCAGCTAATAATTTATTTTCTTTTTTTTCCAGGCATATGTATTGATTTCAATTTTTATGAAACATTTTGGGGCTTACAGGTAGGTCTTCACATATATTTTAATTTTTAATTCTTGATAGGGAGGTCTCTTCCATTTTCTCAACTTGAGCTTTGTCTTGCTATTTGACATGAGTTTTGTTAAGAGTTCCACGTTGGATGAGATAAAGCCTAAAGATAAGGTCATAAGGGGGAGACATCCCTCACTCTACAAACCGGTTTATAAGGATTTAGTTAAGCTCAACCTAAATTCTAAGATTTTATCAAAGTTTATCCAAGATCCATTGGGCCACCCGCTATTGGATCACTTGAGTTACTCTCTAGATGTCTAATCCTTGGGGTGAGGGGTGTGTGCTACGAGTCTCACATTGAATGATATAAGGCCTGAAAATGAGTTTATAAGTGGGAGACATCCCTCACTTTAAAATCTGGTTTTGTAAGAGTTGAGTTAGGCTTAATGCCTTAATTTAAATTCTAATAATTTTCAATATAAAATTTGTCATGAATGGTTCTATTACATGCTGCAAGACAGTGATTTTTCAAATAAAAGAACCTAAAACAAATATTTTTAATCAGTCACAGTTTATTTGATGCAGGAATATTTTTCTAACCCAGCTTCTATAATTCATGCTCCACTAAAGTGGAAAAGATTCACCTCCAGTTTGTCGGTAATATTTTATTTCATAGTTTCTTGTCTGCACGCATGCATTTTTTTCTTCTCATTTATCGAACTGCTTCTGTTCTTTGCTTTTTACATTAGAATTTTTGTTGTATAAAAGGTTGTACTGAATACATTTGAAGCACAACCTTTAAGTGATGAAGAGGGAGATGCTAATAATTTGGAGGAAGAAGCAGTTAACTTTAGTATAAAATATCTCACAAGCAGTAAACTAATGGGTCTAGAGGTGAAGATTTTACCAAGTTTTTTATGCTTACCACTAAAAATGTGATAATTTTTCTGTCGAGATTTTCAAGTCCTGACTCAATATTCCCTCTTGTTTGTTTCCTGTTATCGTGGAATTCCTAATAGTTGAAGGATCCAAGTTTTCGACGCCATGTTCTTGTGCAATGTCTGATATTGTTCAATTATTTGAAGGTAATATAATTTTATGAAAACTAATTTCGATGTGATGTATTTAGTATGTAATCTATACCAGCTGATGGTTTCTCTTTCATTTGCTTTTAGGCCCCTGGAAAAGGTGACAAGGAATTGCCATCTGAAAACATGGTTAGTACTGCCTACTTTGAACTCTTTAGATCTAATATTTCCCTCACCATTTTCTTTTACAATTTTTAAAACAAATCTACTATTTTCACAAATTTTGAAAATTTCAGAACATTGTTTTCATTGTTTCTAAAAATGTATTCTTCTGAACTTTACTTTTATCATCTCTCTATCACAATTGTTCACTACACAAGTCTTTCAGCTCCTTGTTGACAATTTAAATTGAACTTGAATTTTTACAAACTGAAAACGTTTTTAAAAAGTAAACAGGCTTCAAGATGCCCAGTTAAAACATTTCTTTTTTTTTTTTTTTATGCTCTAAAAGCAGTATAGTTTTCGTAAGTTCTTTTCTTACAGTATTATCCTCCATTTTGTTAGATATCAAATTGTATGTACAACGTCGAAACATCTCCTTTGTTATTTTTGTCTTTACTTTCCTGCCATCTGAAGAAACACGAAATGGTTTTTATCGAAGGAAGAACCTTAGTTTAGCTTTTTCAATAGTGATTAAAGCTGCTGTTTTGATTGTAATTGCTTTGTTTACACCTAACCATGTAATGCATTATCCTATTGTGATTCAGAAAGAAGAGATTACATCATGTGAAGAACGTGTTAAAAAACTTATTGAAATGACTCCACCCAAAGGGAAAGAGTTCCTTCACAAAATTGAGCATATATTAGAACGAGAAAAGAATTGGGTGAGTATCCTCCTTAACACTTCCTCCCTAGGTTATCTTGCGCACAATCATGTGATTGCCATTTATCATTAGCATCAAAGATATGTTTACTATCTGTATGATCTCATTCTGTACTTTTTTAGGTTTGGTGGAAACGTGATGGCTGCCTACCATATGAAAAACAACCTGTGGATAAGAAAGCAGTACTGGATGGGTCGAAGAAGCGGTATGCTTGTTTAATAAATTGTTTATTGTGTAATAATGAGTTAGTTTATAGGATTAGAAATATTTCATAATCTCCAGAAGATAAGAAGAACAAACTCCTTTACTCTTCGAGGTCTTTGTTTCTGAATTAAAATATTTATTATATTGTAACTCTGAAATTCATTAAAGTAAGTGTTTTGCATGGAACAGAACTTCACTGTAGGTCACCAAGTCTGGATAATGAACATATTTTAAAACTTAAATGCTAGAAACATAGAGGGAACATTTGTTCGACTTAAAAAAAATAGTTAACCGAGTCAAAAAATTAGGTAGCTCACCACAAAGAAAATCACTTCCAAGTAGATGATACAAGCATACACGATACAATCAGGTAAAAACCATAGGCACATGAAGTGCTTTGTGTTTTATAGAACAAAATTAGTGTCTAAAGTCTAAACATTGTATATTTCTTTCTTCTATTTTTATGCTGCTATTCTTGGTCTTATTCATCATGCCCAGAATGTCTGCTTAAGCTGTTCTGTCTCTCTTCATTTTCAGTAAGCCAAGATGGAGATTGGGTAACAAAGAACTATCTCAGTTGTGGAAGTGGGCAGATCAAAATCCGGTATGTTTTTATTTGCAGAATTTGTGGCTTGTGCTATATATGCAAGGTCTAGTTCTGTAGAAGTTGACTCTTATGGATGTTGAACACTAGGATCAGAACTTAGAAGTATGCGTAGATAGTGGCATGGCATTCTATACTTAAACATTCTTAAAATTTGGTTTGGCCTAAATCAACTTGTACAAAATCATTTTGTAGCGCGACAGATGTCTTCCACTCATAAATAAATTTCCAAACCTTATCTCAACTGATGCGAGACTCTCAACAAACATCAAACTGATCAAAGTGCACTGGTTGTAGGTTTAGACTTTTGAGTTGCTTAGTCAAGACCCATGCTTCACAATGTGTATATATCTTCCCTATTTTTATGATAATTCATTTATGTCAATATAGCTGTGAATGAAAATAAAAAATTGAAAGCTGTGGTTCCTCTGATCTCTACTTACTAACTGTTGGAAAGCCGCCTTAATTGTGGTCCGCTCCTAGCAGCCTTAATTGCGGAAACTTTGTGCTGCCTTCATTACATCCTCCAGCACCTTCATTGTTCTAGGTGTGAGTTGTGAGTCGGTGTGTTTGTCTCATATTAACCACATAGATGTAGTACTTATATAAGCAGTCCTTATCATTAAATTGGTTTCGCAGATTGAATTAAGCCCTAAGCCAAAATTCTAATGTTCTGCTTAGTCATTTTTTTTCTTTGGTTAAAAAGCATTTTTTCATTTCCATTGTATTGGTCATAATGTAGAATGACTTTTCTAAATCATCAATTTACAAGAATTTTCTTGAATTTCCAGAATGCTTTAACTGATCCTCAGCGTGTTCAAACACCTTCAATTATGGAGTACTGGAAACCCTTGGCTGAAGATGTAAGTTTTCCTTATTGAGCAACAATTGACATTGACTTTTTTCCATTTCCTACCTCCACTCCATTGTTTAATATTGCAGGGTTGGTTATTATGATTTTTCCCATTATTCGAGCTGTATTTTTTTTTCTTTCATTTTACTTGAATATTGATTTTTTTTGCATTCACTAAATTTCAGATGGACCCTTCTGCTGGAATAGAAGCTGAATATCACCACAAGAATAACCGGGTAATCTCCTGTTTAACATTTTGTTTTTGGTAGTAGAAATAGAAATTTAATTTTAGAGAAATTAAGGACCGCACATCAAATTTGAGAATGAGGTATTCTAAAAAATTTCATAAATCAAAAAATGCATAAGAACAAAAGCATTAATAAGGTAGCAAGGCTGTGTCCAATTTCTCTACATTTTGGAGATGTCGATGTAGAAACATACCAATGTAGAACAAGAGCGGCATCAAAACAGCTATCTTATCCTATAGCAAGCCCAGAAGAGTAAAAATCCATTGTAATATGGCCATCTCGTTGCAACCATCATTGTAAAATATCTGCATACATAGCACCTCCATAAACTAATCCTTCCTCATTTAAGTCAAAACCAATATATTTACCAAAGAAAATCTAATCTTTTTAGGTGCACTTTTATCTTTTAATAGTTGGCCTCCTATTTTAGAGTGTACATTTTTATATATCTTTCTTTCTTTTTGACTCAGGTTTATTGTTGGAAAGGTCTTCGGCTTTCAGCACGGCAGGACTTGGAGGGATTTTCTAAGGTAAGCTTACCTTTTTAATTTTCATTTATTGTTTGCTTAACTTTTTCGGAGTAATTGAAGTTTTATATATATATTGTTGCAGTTTACTGAATATGGAGTTGAAGGGGTTGTACCACTAGAACTTTTGCCACCTGATGTCCGAGCTAAATACCAAGCTAAACCAAATGAAAGAAGTAAACGTGGTAAAAAGGAAGATGCAAAAAACACTGCTCATCAAGTTGAGGAAAATCAGGTTTCTTGATTCAGATCCAACTTCCTATTTTTCTTTTTTAATTACACCTGCTCAAGAGAAATAACTTTTTATAAAGGGTTGTGTAGAATTTCGTGGTTCCAACTGTTGTTGGTTGCATGGTTAATGTTCTTTGGTTTCTACCAACCCCAAGAAGCCCTTAATTGTTGTGAGGATTTTTAATTTCTGTTTTCCTTCGTGGTAAAAAGGCTTTGATTGGTTGCTGTTTTATCCTTGACTATGTAATAAGTATCTAGAAGCTTTCCTAATTTAATATATTACAAATGACAAATCAGAATAGAACCAAGAAATATATATAGGGAAATTAGGAAAGGTGATATTTCATTGCAGAAGATATGTAAAGAATATTTACATAGCGAAAATTAGGTAAATAATTCACAAGGTAATAATAAAAGTATCAATGTGATCAACAAAAGAATCAATGAAAATAATTTTTGTAAGGCACCTGGTGCGTACCCATAAGTACAAAATGCCTACCATGTTGGGGTACAATCCATTTTGTGTATGGCTTTAATTTTGGAGTATCTATGTTTTATTGCCCTCTACATTATGCACCTTCATTTGAGTGTATTTGAAGAAAATCAAAGTAAAGTAAAGGGAGAATTCGGATGATATTAGCCATAGTTAGGTTAGGCTTAGGCCTATTTTAGGTTAGAAAATGAGAGAAAATCAAAGAAGTTAAGTGTAGAGAGAGAATTTGGAGAATTCTGAATGTGATTGCTAACCTTCAATTGAGTGTAAATATAACTTTATATAGAGTGGCATAACTGCCTTCTTAACGAGCTGAATGGCAACAGAACTCTGTTACGAACTAACTCTTCCTATATGCAGATAAGGCTACACCAATTATATATACGGAGATACATAGATAACATGACCTACATTTTGTCACTCAAATACTAACTATGGAGTCCAACTAACTGATCCATCTTTAACTGCGGTATGCTCGACTCTATGAAGCACTGTCACAGATACGGAATACAACATTGACACATAGACACCAATAATAATTTGAAAAAATAGTAGTGATTGAATGTAACCACTTGTGTTGGTGTCATGTTGGTTTCAGACACTGACACGTGTTAAACACTGGACACCTTCAATCTGAAGTGTCACGTGCTACATAAGGTCTGTTGAGTGCTGACTGTTATCTGCATGCATCTATCTATTTCATTCTACTGCTCTCTATTGTCTTTGCTTTTTCTATATTAAGGATTTGTAATAATAAATCAATGTTAAATGGATTATCTGAAATAACTGTCATTATTTTTGTTGTGGAATAGATTGCTACACCTGCAGCTGAGATGGATGGTGAAGGCATTAGAACAGATACCACTGCAACACCAATGGAATTTGATGCTGTTGCTCTTCCAGGTAATCAAGGTGGAACCTCAACTTCTGATGAACTACAGAAGCTGAGCTCAGATACTGATAACGGGCTGGAAGCGGGTCAGTTGGAAGCGGATGCGGATGCTGATGCTGAAGCTGAAGCTGGAATCATAGATGAGACTGATGCTGATGTTGATTTAGATGCAGTTGGCTGATAGAAGAATTTCAGAGGAACATTAGAATAGTAGATGCCAGCATCCATTTTTTAGTGACAGAGAGCTGCAAGCAACATTCTTCCCCAAAATTAGATCATGTTAAAGGCATCTTGTTTTATTTCAAATGACATGAAGGAAATTATTTTGATTTTTTGTATAACACCAGTTGGAAGTGGTTTTCTCAATGTAGAGTGACAATATAAATATTTGTACTTGTATGGTGAAAAATGAAAAGAAATGAAATGAAATATACTCAATTAATTTTCCCATTACATGCTATCAATGCAATTATTTGAAACTGATTTGTTGTCTAACACTTATGATTCTGAATATAGATCTCTTATATTGGAATTCAATATGATAGGATAGTGTGGAAGATTTTGCTATAAAATTTATTTGATTTTACATCTTAAATATATAACTAGAATTTAATGTTGAGATCTCATGTACACTTTCATGTTGATTTTTTAATATTAAAGGATCCAAATCTCTATGGTTTCCAGCTACCTTTGTTGATGGGCGATAGGATATAGGTGGCATGTGGGAGTAAGCATAGTCAGGTGTAATTTATCAGAGTTAATGTGATAAATTTGTTTTTCCTCTTTACCGTTTTATAAAGTTATGCTAGAGTAGAAAGATATTGGGATTAACTCTTCTTGGCCCCAATACTCAGGAGTTATGTGTAGAGGGAAATAAAGTTTGTCTAAAATTGTTCTAATCAAGGTTCCAATTTGAATTCTTTTGAATGTTTTGTTGTTTGTTGAAATTCATTAATCTTTTTGGAACAATCACTATATTAGTATTATATAGAGTAAATATTTATTTTAATTTTTAAAATTGGCAAGTGCCAAACGGTGTTACAATCGCCCTTTAATGAAGATAAATTATTTAAAACACTCTAAATCTTACTTCTATTTGTCGTTTTGATCATCAGTTCAACTAAGATGTCATAATTTTTGACATGTAAGATGCTAATTTGACATAAAATACACAACTATTCCTTACCATGTGAGAGTTACATTTTATTATCATAAAAGTTTATAATTAATTTTTTAAACAAAGATTTATTATTCATAAAAAAAATTTTTAAAATGGATATCAATGTAAATATTTTAAGAGTACTTTAGTAACCTTAAACACAATGATAAATGAATGAAATTTTGTATATTAGTAGTGGTTGATTTACGTGTTACATAAACGTATAAACGTTGTTAAATTATGTCTACAAAAAATTTAAAACAAATAATTCTCATTTAAATTTATTGAAAACATATAAATCGCAAGATCTTTTTAGCAATTAGAAATAAAATAGGTTGAAAAAACTACAACCATGTGAAAAATAATCAGGCATGAAAACAATTAAGGAATGCATGTAAATGGAAAAACATATTATCAAATAAGGAACAAATGACTTGAGAGTAAAGAAATGTAAAGAGCAAGTGGTCTCAATATTTGGAGTATATTTTTTAAGGATCTTCTAGAAAGAGAGTTTTGGATACTCTTGATGTAGTAGCTAAATATCACTAGAAGGGGGTTGAACAAAAATTTTGCTGGTTTAAATTTTTTTTCATGTGTATTGAAATGTTATCTTCTCTAAGAGGATGCGAATCCGAGGATATGAATTTAAACCTTTAAATTTAAGCTGAATAAAAGAGAGAGCGAATAGAGAATGACACACACAACTTTTATACCGGTTCATCCAATGAAGACTACGTCCAGTTCTCACACACTTGTGAGATTTTACTAACGATCAAACTGATTTTATAGCCTCACCAAACTTACAATCTTGTTTCTTACAAGTTCAAACTATTTTCAAGTGGAATTCACGTGGAAATTACAAAGTGATATGAATATGATGTTTCTCTTTTCTTAAACACTTTCTAAAAAAATATTTCAAAGATCTACTGTGGATTATATAAAGTATAAAGAGGTGATGGATATTGCTCTTAATAGCTTTAAAATACTTACTCTTTTTAAGCAATGTTGTTGGGTATTGATGATGAAGAGCATATTGCCTTTTATTGAGACTTTGAGGTGCTCTTTCCAAGAGACAAAAACTTTATGACCGTTGGGGTCTTCAATCAAAAAGTCCAAGGTCTTTCCTCATATTTACGGGATTGTCATCCAGCTATCTTTGGATTGGTTCAATCCATCCTTTTGCACGAGGTACAAAACTCCTAAGAACTTGGACGTGAGATGTCCTTTTCTTTTTCCTTTCTTCAAGACATGTAAGGACTACATTTTTGTCTTGTTAGCTACTGCCTTTTTGTAGGTTGATGCTAGGTCGTTTTCAGCATGTGAGAGAGATGTGTTGGGTCGCTTTCAATGATGTTGACCATAGACCCATCCTCTAACCTAGTATAATTCGTCCTCATACCTATTCATTATGCCTTCTGACTTCTTTATTTCAAATGCTTTATTTATTTATTCTTTAATACTATTTTGACTTCTCTTAATGAATACAAAACATTTGTTTCAGTGAGGATGAGTATTTTGTAGTTTTGAAGATTTATCCTCTTAGGAGGTCATCCTCTCGTATTCCAATCCTCCAAATTTGACTCAGATTTTTCTCGTTTTAGTCTTAATGATTAATAACTTGTTTTCTTATATGAATTCACTCGAAAGCACATATTAGTCATTAACCACAATCATAATCTTTTAAATAATTTTGTTATCATTAAAACCATTTGAGAGAGATTTTGTCTCAACAATCTCCCCCTTTTTGATGATGACAAAATTCTTTAGATTATGGTTTTTGTAATATGTAAGGAAGAAATAAGTAAGCTCGCCTCAATCATACAAGTAATGGTTTTGAAAAAATTTCCCTTTTATCATTCAAATTAAAAGCAATTTTGAGATTATGCAATATTGAGGTAAAAAGAACTTTCATTGAACTAAACATATAATCAAAACATAATTGATTCAATTGTTCCAACAACTTAAACATATTATCAAAACATTAATACAAACATATGACCAACATTTGACAAAATATTTCACATAATATGACTCCCCCTGAATGAAGTCAGCAACAAAAAGAAGTAAAACAAAATAGAGTCACTTAGTGGAGGATGAATCTTCAGATGATGAGGATGGGGATGATGAATTAGGAACACATGATGATTAGGCTGGTAGCACAGGAGGGTGATCATCAGAAGCAACAGAAGGAACCAAATGTTTAGTGACCCATTCAAGAATAAGGCCAAACTGAGCAATGGTGTTTTGGAAGTGAGTGAAATTGACAAGCAATTTCTTTTGATCCTTCTGAATGGTCTTTAGAAGCTTCAATGGCTTGTGGTTTTGTTTTCCTTTTGTCCTCTTACTGGGCTTTGATTCTTTGGGTTGATCATTTACACTCGCACTTTTGTTGTGCGAGCTTCCAGCCTTATCTTTGGAAGAATTATCAAATGTTGTAGCCAAGAAGGAATCAAAAGAGCTAAAATGCCCAGGAACCTCTGGAAGAGGTTGGTTCGATGATTGGGGCAGATGTAAAGGGTGCATTGTTTGGAAAAGGAGGAGTAGAGTTCAAATTTACATGAGTTGGATTAGAGGAAATTTCAACAAGCACGACTTTAGGATGGCTCTTTGAAGAGGGGTGGTCGTAAGATATATTCAGATCAAATTATAGTTCTTCACCATCCTCAATATATGGTAAAGGATCATCTTCAAAGGCATCCTCAACTGGAGAAGCGTCATCATGAGTTGAGGGAAATTTGTTGACTAGTGGAGATTGAGGAAGAGTGGAATAAGCTGAGTCAAACGAAGGAGTGGGAGTGTGATTAGTAGGAAGATATGCTTCCTTGATATGTGGAGAAATAGTAACCTCTGGAGGAGGTTGATCAATGGCAGGTTCGGGTTGTTGATTTGCAGATGGAGAACAAGGAGTCTTCTTTTTCTTTGAAGCTGGTGGTGAGGTAGATGATGATTTTTTGTGAATAGAGGCTTTTGTAGTTGTAGATTTCGAGAGAGTTTGTTCAGGAAGATCGAGTCTCATTTGTTTGACATTTTCATGGAGAAGGAATTGTTGAACTGAATAGATTGTTCATCATCAAGAGAAATGTTGGAAAATTTAAAAACTTTTGTCAGGATCATCAAGTAAGGAGTTGATCGACCTAAGACAACAACATTCAACACGAAACTAAATATTATATTTCCTAGATGGAGGGGTGTTCCAATCATTAGATGATGGATAAGCAGGATGTCAAACTCTATGACCTTTTCAAAACTTCCAGCCCTTGGCACAATAGAGTGCACACAAATATTATGTAGGATATGACAACAAGGGAGAAGGTTGGAAGCCACGAGAGGTTTAGGAGGATTTATCAAAATGTTTTGGATGATAGAGGAACGAGTGATTTGATTTTGTGAATATCAAGTTTCAGAAAAATAGTAAGCTCCTACATCGTAAATGTCAAGAATTTGGCACAATGTGGTGGGGTTGATTTCCATGTGAACCTCTTTGAGTACGAAGTTAAAGCCAAAACTTCCTTTAGATCCATTACAGGTAGCGTAAAAGGCTTTCACGAGGCGTGGGTATTGGGGTTCATTTATGCATAGGAAAGAAGTCCATCCCAGCTAATTGAAAACTTCTTCCACATTGAAACCACCTTGTTTCAAGTCATCAAGGTCAATGAGCTTTCCATTGACTACTGATTTATTTTGCCATTTGGAAAAATAATTTGTCTCAAAAATTGGGGAGTCAAATAGTGGGATGGTAGAAGATGTTTTGGAAAGAGATGAGTGTGGTTTTTTGGTAGGAGGTTGAGCCTTTTTGGTTCAAAGAGTTTTAAATTTTTTTGGAGTTTATATTTTGGAAGTAGTTTTTTCAGATGATGATTGAGAGATGGACCCAGCAGAAATGGTTTCCTTAGAATTATCATAGTTGACAACATGGATAGTGTTGTCTTAAGAAAGTTTTTTTCTTGAAGAAACAACCCCAGAAAAAATTATGGAGGATCTTCTTATAGGTGCAGAGGAAGTGGTGTTGGATGAGGAAGGGTTCTTTGATTTTGGAGTAGAAATTAGAGATGTGATTTTTTCAGATTGCTTAGGAGGATGAGATAGGTTTGAAGGTTCATGAGGAGAATAGGCTACAACGTGATCTTCTCCTTGATCATTAGACTCGATGCTTGAATAGTTGTTAAAACTATTTTCTGGATCCTAAGAGGAAATTTTACGCTTAGCAGTGTGCTTTGTACGAGCCATTTATGAATTGAAGGATAAAGATTGGATTAAGAAAGAGGTTGGTTTTTGAAGGATTGTAACTGAAACATGAAGAATAAATGATATTTAAGTAGTGGGAGGTTAGAATTAAAAAAAATAACCATTAGAGGAGGGGAAATACGGAATCGTTGAAGGTAGAGTAAAGATGGTAGCTACGATAGGCTAGAGGAAGAGTAGTAACTGACATTGGTAACATTTGTGCATTAAATGTGCGATGGAGGACATGGGAGCCACGCCACCAGGCAGACCAATGTAAAACGTGAAGCATGTGCATGCCTTGTCTGACGTGACAAGAGGAAGTTACACAAAAAAGACACTATGTTTTCTTATGGTTTAATTATCCTCTGATTCTTAGGCTTATTTAAAAGATTAGATTTGATCTTGCATGAAGAATAAATTGACCAATAAGCATAAACCAAATAAAATAATTGTTTTCGACTGGTTCAGTTCATCTTTTTGCACGAGGTTCAAAACTCCTAGGAACTTGCACGTGAGCAGTCCTTTTCTTTTTCCTTTCTTCAAGACATGTCAGAGTTACATCTTTGTCTTGATAGCTACTTCCTTTTTGTAGGTTGATATTGGGTCGTTTTCTCCATGTAAGAGAGATGTGTTGGGTTGCTTTCAATGATGTTGGCCATAGACCCGTCCTCTAACCTAGTACAATCCTTCCTCGTACCTATTCATTATGCCTTCTGACTTCTTTATTTCAAATGTTTTATTTATTCATTCTTTAATAATGTTTTGACTTCTCTTAATGACTCAAAACATTTGTTTTGGTGAGGATGAATATTTTGCAGTTTTGAAGCTTCATCCTCTTAGGAGGTCATCAGCTCGTATTCCAATCCTCCAGATTTGAATCGGGCTTTTCTCCTTTTTGTCTTAATGAGTAATAATATGTTTTCTTATATGAATACACTTAAAAGCACAGATTAGCCATTAACCACAATCATTATCTTTTAAATAATTTTATTATCATTAAAACCATTTGAGAGATATTTTGTCTCAACAGCTCTATGTTTGCAATTTTATGTTATCTTTAGACCTTTTTGTATCATCTTGCATCATAAGAGCACTTCTTATTCTCTATAGTGGTGTTCATTGTTCAGTAAATTTTTTTCATATTAAATTATGTTTGGATGAAAATTAAATGCAGACTTAATAAATAAAAATTCTCATAATAGAAACATGGAGAATTGAAAGAAAATTGAGATAGATACAAAATTCATTCTAACATGCAAAACTCATTCTTCATGTTTGTGTTTAAGATAATTTTTTATAAAAAGTTTATTATAAAAGTGCACTTAAAAATATTTATTTATATATATTTTATAGAAGAAAATTTTGTAAGATAATTAATTTTTATAAAATAAACTAATTATAGACTTTTATGACAATGAATTGTAGCGTTGAAGAAATTTAATGACATTATCATATGGCAAAGGAAGTTTGAAGTGTATGTCATGTCAAATCAGTGTGTCGACTGTCAAATGCTACAGGTAAATGAAATTTATTGAGACAAAATCTCTCTCAAATGATTTTAAATGACAACAAAATTATTTAAAATAATATGATTGTGGTTAATGACTAATTAGTGCTTTTGAGTGAGTTCATATAAGAAAACAGGTTATTCATCATTAAGACAAAAAGGAGGAAAATATGATTCAACAAGTCAAGTATTCAAATCAATCTTGAGGATAGGCATACAAGATGATGGACTCCTGAGAGGATGAACCAACAAAATTGTAAAATATTCATCCTCACTAAAACAATGTTGTTTATTCATAAAGAGAAGACAAATTAGTGTTAAAGAATGAATAAATAAAGCATTTTAAATAAAGAAGTCAGAGGACATATTGAATAGGTACGACGACGAAGTGTACGAGGTTAGAGGATGGATCTATAGTCAACATCATTAAAAGCGAACCAACACATTTCTCTCACATGTTGAAAATGACTCAACATCAATCTACTAAAAGGCAGTAGCTAACAAGACAAAGATATAGTCTTACATGTCTTGAAGAAAGGAAAAACAAAAGGAAAGCTCACGTCCAAGTTCTTAGGAGGTTTGAACCTCCTGTCTGAGGATGGACTAAATCAGTCCAAGGATAGCTAGATGAAAATTCTGTAATTATGATTATTAACCTTGGACTTTTTGATTGAAGATCCCAACGGTCATAAAGTGTTTGACACATGGAAATAGCATCACAAGATCTCTATAAAAGGCAGGAAGTTCTTCATTATCAGATACACAACAACATTGCATAAAAAGAGCAAGTTTCTTAAAGCTATCAAGAGCAATTTTTATCCTCTCTTTATACTTTATATAGTCCTACACTAGATCTTTGAAATATCTTTTTATAAAGTGTTTAAGTAAAGAGAAACATCATACGCATATCACTTTGTAATTTCCACGTAGTTACACATGGAAATAGTTGGAACTTGTAACAAACAAGGTTGTAAGCTTGATGAGACTAAATAATACCCAAATTATAATCAACCTCTTAGAGAGGTTAAACAGTTTGATCATTAGTAAAAACTCACAAGTGTGTGAGGACTGGATGTAGGCTTCATTAGGTGAACTAGTATAAAAGTTGTGCTCCTAACCAGCCTAATCTACTTGGGATGACAATGAAGAGTCATCCTCTGAGCAAGAAAAGGAAGAAGAGGCTAACATTTGTCTCATGGAAAAATCAGTTACTAAAAAGGTAACCATCTTAGAACAATGTCCTACCTATGAAAAATTAGAAATAGAATTTGAAATTCTTTTGAATGACTAGAACCTTTATCTCATTAATGTGGTTTTTTCAAATATCAATTTTATGAAATAAAGAGACTTAATGAGGAGCTTCATGCTAAGAATGAGAAGTATGAAAAATCATTCCAGATTTGCAGTTATCTCATAAGAAATTGTATGAGCAACAAAAATTGTTAAACAAAAAGAATGTCAAAATTCATCCTCCAGAAGAGGACACAGAAAATGAAATATTGAAAATAGAGGTTGAAGAACTAAAAAAATGATATTACCAACTTTGTTAAATCTACTGAAACATTCCAAAAGATAATGGGTTCTCAATATGGAATCTTTGACAAAGTTGGTATTGGATTTAAAAGTTCTAAAAACAAAAATTATATGAAAAAAATTTCCTGCCTAAAATACAAAAGGATAAGCCAAAATGCACCTTTTAGCAAAAAACATGGACATACTTTCAAAAATTGTCATGCTAAGAAGAAAGCTGACAACATAAAGAAAGGATGTTCATTTTGTGGTATGGGCACCATGATTCTATTTATTATCATAAAAGGAAAATCCTCACAAGAGGAAAAACTAACCAACAAGGACCCAATTCTATATGGGTACCTAAGTTACTTTTAAACTCTAACACAAGTTCATCCTCTGATCAATAAAAGAAAGCTTTGGTTCTTTGATAGTGGCTGCTTAAGGCATATGACAGGGGATAAGCATTGCATTATTTTTTTGGAAATAAAGGATAAAGGATCAGTCACATTTGATAACAATGATAAAGCTCAAATACAAGGTACATGTATTATTGGTAAAAATAATTCTGTCAAAATTGAAAATGTTCAGTATGTGGATGGTTTAAAACATAACTTGTTAAGTATTAATCAATTATGTGATAGTGGATTTGAAGTTATTTTTAAACCTACTCCATGCGAGGTTAAACATTCATCCTCAGGTAGAGTTGTCTTCTCTGGTATTAGAAAAAAGAATTTATATGAACCATATCTGGATGATTTACCTACTGAATCTTGTTTTGTATCTATTGAAAAAGATAAATGGATATGACACAAAGGATCTGGTCATACAAGCTTAAATACTATTTCTAAATTATCAAAATCAGAATTAGTTAAAGGTCTTCCAAAAATTAATTTTGAGAAAGACAAAGTATGTGAAGCTTGTGTCAAAGGGAAACAAATTAAAAGTAGCTTTCACTCTAAAAATATTGTTTCAACAAATCATCCTCTTGAACTTCTTCATATTGACCTCTTTGGTCTTATCAAAACTCCAAGTCTTAGTGGAAAAAGATATGAATTTATAATTGTGGATGATTGCACACGTTTTACATGGGTTTTATTTTTAAAAGATAAAGATGAAGCTTTTGAGGCATTTCACCATTTTTGCGAAAAGATTCAAAATTTAAAAGGATAAAAAAATTGTCTTTGTGAGAAGTGACCATGGAGGATAATTCGAAAAATGAATCCTTTAAAAATCTTTTTGATGAAAATGAAATTGCTCACAATTTTTCTAGTCCAAGAACTCCTCAATAAAATGGAGTTGTTGAAAAGAAAAATAGAACTTTACAAGAAATGGCTAGAACTATTTTAAATGAAGCCAACATTGAAAAATCCTTTTGGGCCGAAGCTATCAACACAGCATGTTATGTTTCAAATTGTGCATCCATTAGAAAAATTTTAAACAAGACTCCATATGAGCTATGTAAAGGCTAAAAAAAACCAAATATTTCCTATTTTTATATATTTGGATGTTATTGCTACATTATAAATAATAAATAAAATTTGGGAAAGTTTGATCCAAAATCTGATAAAGGTATTTTTTTGGGATACTCCACATAGTCAAAAGGTTATAGAATATAAAATCTTAGGTCTCAAACTGTGGAGGAATCCATGCATGTTATTTTTGATGAGTTTGATGACTTGTGTTTAGAAAATATGGATAAATCTGAAGAAGATGAACATTCATCATCTCAAGTACACAATCCAAATGAAAAGGATGATTTTGATCCAACCTCTAAGAGGATGGAAAATGGTAGCGCATCATCCTCCTGATCTGATCATTGGGAATATAGTCGATGGTGTTAGGACCACAAAATCTCTAAAAGAGAATACAAACAATGTGGTCGTGATATCACAAGTTGGACCCCAAACGATTGATCAAGAAATTTATGACAAATCATGGGTTGGAGCCATGATGGAGGAGCTGTCTTAGTTTGAAAGAAACAAAGTGTGGGATCTTGTGCCCCATCCTCTGGACAAATCCATCATTGGAACTAAATGGATATTTAGCCACAAACTAAATGAGGATGGGGAGGTCATTAAAAATAAAAGCAAGATTAGTGGCATAAGTTTACAACCAACAGGAATGGATTGATTATTATAAAACATTCACACATGTAGCAAGACTTGAAGCAATTAACATCCTCCTAGCATATGTCACTCATAAAGGTATCAAACTATTTCAAATGGATGTCAAAAGTACCTTTTTGAATGGTTTATTAAATGAGGAAGTATATGTTAATCAACCTCCTGGTTTTGTAGATTAAAAGAAGCCTAATCATGTGTTTAAACTCTCAAAAGCTCTATATGGGTTAAAGAAAGCTCCTCGAGCTTGGAACGAGAGGTTGAGTTCTTTTCTAAGAGTAAATGGATTTGTAAGAGGACATATTGATACCACACTCTTCAAGAAAACTCTTAAAGAGAATCTGTTAATTGTTCAAATATATGTTGATGACATAATATTTGGATCCACAAATGAAAGGATATGTGAAGAATTCTCCAACCTCATGAAAAGTTAGTTTGAGATGAGCATGATGGGAGAGTTGAAATTCTTTCTTGGTTTATAAATTAAACAACTAGAAATCGACATTTTTATCTCTCAAGAAAAATACACAAAGGATCTACTGAAAAAACACAACATGAGCTCAACAAGAGTATGGGAACTCCTATGCACCCATCATCCATACTACATAAAGATGATGAAGTAACTCCAATATTTGAAAAAGAGTACAGAGGGGTGATTGGATCCTTGTTGTACTTAACAGCTAGTAGACTTGACATAGTCTTTGCAATTGGTCTTTGTGCAAGATTTCAATCTTCTCCTAAAGAATCCCATCTTACTGCAGTAAAAAAGGATTTTTAGATACCTTGTTGGATCTACCAAATTGGAATCTAGTATAAAAAATGCTCAAATTTTGACCTCATAGCTTATTGTGATGCTGACTATACTGGAGACAAAGTTAAAAGGAACAGCACAAGTGGAGCTTGCCAATTTCTTGGTAAATCTCTCATAAGTTGGTCATGTAAAAAAAAATGTATCATTGCTTTATCAACTACAGAGGTTGAATACGTATTAGCTGCACAATGCTGCTCACAATTACTATGAATAAAAACCAACTAGAGGATTACTCTCTGAGGTACACAAAAATTCCCATCATTTGTGATAACACAAGTGCTATTGATCTTTCAAAAAATCTCATACAACATTCTAGATTTAAGCATATTGAAATCAAACATCATTTTATAAGAGATTGTATTCAAAAAGGGGACATAGAATTAATTTTTATTGATACTGAAAACAATTGGCTGATATTTTTACCAAACCTCTCTAGAAGGATTGGTTCAAATATATCTTGGAGGAACTCTCTATCATTAATTTGTCTAGAATTATTTAATTAATTTTTTTTATTAATGAATAATTTTTATTTTCTTCTGAGGATCATATCTTAAAATTGAGAAATATACTCTTCTAGAGGATGTGCAAAATTTGATGATGTTGGGTCAACCTCATTATCATTGTTTTAATTTTATTTCTTAGATTTTGCTTATTGGTCAAATTATTCCTGTTGAGAGATCAAATTTGATCTTTAAAATGAGTCTAAAAATCAGAGGTTAGTAAAACACCAGAAGAAATGTTGTCTTTTTTAGTGAAACTTTCTTTTGTCACTATAGACAAAGCCTGCACACACTCTACCTCTCCCATTAGCAAGACTGTTGGCGATGCCTATATGACCTCCATCAAGCATTTAATGCGCAAACGGTTTACTCATGACCATTACAGCTGTGCTCTTGGCCTGCTAATCTACCATCATGGCTCTATATATAACGGTTACAATTTTTCAAACTTCAACCTCCCACTACTTAAATCTTCTTCCTCCTTTTGAAACTGTTACAACATTAAAAATCCAAACTCCTTCCTCTTATACCTCTATTCTTCATTTTTTTTTTCTCCAATACACTAATGTCTCGTACCAAACTCAATGCTAAGGGAAAACTTTTGACTCAAGATCCAGAAAATATTTATGATGATTACTCAAGCACTAAGTCAGATAATCAAGAAGAGGATCACACTAAAGCAACTCCTCCTCAAGAACCTTTAAATGTAACTCATCCTCGTCAACAATATGCAACCATTACATCTCCACCTCCTACTCTTAAATCGAAAAACCCATCATCATCCAACACCACATCCTCCGTACCCATAAGAAAATCCTCCAAAATTATGTATGGGGCTATTTCTTCAAGAAAAACACTTCCACAAGACAACATTGTTCATGTTGTCAACTCTGATGACTCTGAGGACACCATTTCTACAGAGTCCATTCCTCAACCATCCTCTGCAAAATTTTCTTCCAAATCCTCTACTCCTAAAAAATCTCAAACACCATCCACCAAAAAATCTCAACCTCCGTCAACCAAAAAACCTCATTCTTCCCCTTCCAAAAAATATGCCACCATCCCGCTGTTTGACTCTCCTGCATTAGAGTCACTTTATTTTTCCAAATGGCAAAACAAGTTTGCGGTCAATGGAAAAATCATTGACCTTGATAATTTAAAAGAATGAGGTTTCAATGTGGAAAAAGTATTTGATCAGCTTGTCTTGACTTCTTTCCTGAACATAAATGAACCACAATACCCTCGTCTTGTTAGAGCCTTTTATGTTGCCTCGAATGGATCCAAAGGAAGTATCAGTTTCAGCATCGTGCTCAAAGGGGTTCATATGGAAATCAACCCCACCACATTGTGTCAAATTTTAGATATATGTGATGAATGAGCGTATTGCTTCTCTAAAACTTGGTATTCTCAATATAAAATCACTCGATCCTCTGTCCACCAAAACTCATTGATCAAACCTCCTAAACCTCTAGTGGCTTCAAATCTTCTCTCTTTCTGTCGTAGTCTCCATAATATATGTGTGCACTCTATTGTGCCTAAGGCTGGGAGTTTTGAGAAGGTCACAAAGCTTGACCTCTTGCTCATCCATCATCTCATGACTGGAACACCCCTTCACTTGGGAAATATAATTTTTTTGTTTCATGATGAATGTTATTGTTTTGGATCGATCAGCTCCCTACGGGATGATTCTGACCAAAATTTTCAAATTCTTCAACCTCCCTCTTGACGATGAACAATCAATTCATTTCAAGAATTCCTTTTCTATGAAGAATGTAAAACAGATGAGGCTTCAACCTCCTGAAAAAACTCTCTCAAAAACTACCACTACAAAAGCTCCCACTAAAAAAAAACATCATCTACTTCACTACCAGAATCCACGAAAAAGAAGACTTTTCGCTCTTCCTCTACAACTCCACCACTTGATCCTTCCATTTATCAACCTCCACCAGAGGTTACTATTTCTCCACTTATTCAAGAATCATCGTTTCCTACTTATCGCACTCCCACACCATCGTATGACTCTACTAATTCAACATTGCCTCAATCTCTACCACTCAACAACTTTCCCTCAACTCATGATGAAGCTCCTCCAATTGAGGATGCCTTTGAATAAGATCCTCTACAACTTATGGAGGACGGTGAAAAGCTGCATTTTGATCTGAATATATCTTACAATCAATTCTCTTCAAAAAAACCCTCCTGAAGACGTGCCTACTGAAAATTCTCGGAATTTTCACCAACCTATCATTATGCCTCCACTGAGTCACTCACATCCCACTCAAGTCAATTTGGATACTGCTCCTCCTCCTACAAAATCTGCTCCTTTTACATTTGCTCATTTAATTGAAGACCCTTCCCAACCTCTGCTAGAGGTTCCTGGGCATTTTAGCTCCATTGACTTCTTTTTTGCCACAACATTTGATCATTCGTCCAAAGAAAAGGTTGGAAGCTCGCACAATAAGAGTTTGAGAGTAAATGATCAACCCAAAGACTCGAACCCTAGCAAGAGTACAAAAGGAAGACTGGACCAAAAGCAGTTGAAGCTTCTAAAGACCATAAGGAAGGATCAAAAGAAAGTGCTTGTCAATTTCACTCACTTCCAAAACACCATTGCTCAGTTTGGCCTCATTCTTGAATGTGTCACCAAACATCTGATTCCTATTGTTGCTCCTGAAGATTATCCTCTTGAGTTAGCAGTCCAACCTTCTTCTATTCCTGATTCATCATCATCCTCGTATGAAAAGTAATCTTCTTTCGAGTGACATATTTGCTCTTTTAACTTTTTTTGTTGCTAACTTCATTCAGGGGGAGTCAAATCATGAAAAATGGTTTGTGTTTTGTTTTGAAGTAATATGTTTTAGTCATATGGTTTATTAATGGTCTGTAATATGTTATATTTTGGAACAATTCTGTTTTAGTACAATGAAAGTTCATTTTGCCTCTAAAATTACATAATCTCAAAATTGCTTTTTATTTGAATGTTAAAAGGAAAAAAATTTCAAAAAATATTACTTGTATGATTGAGGGGGAGCTTAATTATTTCTTCATTATATGTTACAAAAATCATAATCTAAAGAATTTTTTCATCATCAAAAAGGGGGAGATTGTTGAGACAAAATCTATCTCAAATGGTTTTAATAACAAAATTATTTAAAAGATTATGATTGTGGTTAATGACTAATTTGTGCTTTTGAGTGAGTTCATATAAGAAAACAGGTTATTCATCATTAAGATAAAAAGGAGGAAAATATGATTCAATAAGTCAAGTATTCAAATCTGGAGAATAGGCATACAAGATGATGGACTCATGAGATGATGAACCAACAAAGTTGCAAAATATTCATCCTCACTGAAACAATGTTATTTATTCATAAAGAGAAGACAAATCAGTATTAAAGAATGAATAAATAAAGCATTTTAAATAAAGAATTCATAGGGCAAATTGAATAGGTACGAGGACGGACTGTACAGGGTTAGAGAATGGATCTATAGTCAACATCATTGAAAGCAAACCAACACATTTCTCTCACATGTTGAAAAGACCCAACATCAACCTACAAAAAGGCAGTAGTTAACAAGACAAAGATATAGTCTTCCATGTCTTGAAGAAAGAAAAAAAGAAAAGGACAACTCACGTCCAAGTTCCTAGGAGGTTTGAACCTCCTTTCTGGTGATGGACTGAATCAGTCCAATGACAGCTGGATGACAATTTTGTAATTATGATTATTGACCTTGGACTTTTTGATTGAAGATCCCAACGGTCATAAAGTGTTTGACACATAGAAAGAGCGTCACATAATCTCTATAAAAGGCATGAAGCTTTTCATTATCATAAACACAACAACATTGAATAAAAAGAGTAAGTTTTTTAAAGCTATCAAAAGCAATTATCATCCTCTCTTTATACTTTCTATAGTCCTACACTAGATCTTTGAAATATCTTTTTAGAAAGTGTTTAAGTAAAAAGAAACATCATACTCATATCACTTTGTAATTTCCACGTAAGTTACACTTAGAAATAGTTTGAACTTGTAACAAATAAGGTTGTAAACTTGACGAGGCTAAAGAATAGACAAAGTGTAATCAACCTATGTGTGAGGTTAAACAATTTGATCATTAGTAAAAACTCACAAGTGTGTGAGAACTCGATGTAGTCTTCATTGGGTGAACCAGTATAAAAGCTGTGTGTGTCATCCTCTTAACTTTCTCTATTATTTATTCAACTCAAATTTAAAGGCTTCAATTTATATCCTCTAATCTCTTCCTCTCTGAGAGGATAGTAATTCTAAACACATGATAAAATTTTTAAAATAACAAAATTCCTATTCAACCTTTTTTCTAGTGATATTTTAGCAACTACAAAATTGATAAAAAATAAAATTAACAAAAAATTAATGTTGGAGACTAAAATGTCTAATGAAAATAAGATTTGATTGAAGTGTATGTCATGTCAAATCAGTGTGTCGCGTGTCAAATCCTACCGCTAAATAAAATTAACAAAAATTTGATGTCAGGAGACTAAAATGTCTAATGAAATTAAAATTTGAGGAGTTTTAAATACTTTCTCTTGTGTTAAGAATCATTGTATTATATGAACATTATTCTATACTATTATTTAGTATATATTTCAAATCAATCTAATTTATAGAGTCTTAATTTGGATATACCTATCTTACATAACCGTCTTAAATATTTTATATATATTATTTTAATTTTAATAATTGGGTCTTAATAAAAAAATATAATTTTAATAATTAAAAAAAGCAAAATAAGTTTTTAGATCTTTTAAAATTTAATGTTTAATCCTATAAAATTATTATTAACTTTTTAGTTTATATAAAAATTTTATTCAATTTTACTTTTTATTTTGAAATTTTTTTATAAAAAATTGATACTTTTTGTCTGTTAAAAAAAGCCTCTATAAAATCAAAATTAAAATTAAAAGTGAATAAAAAAATTAAATACTAAATTTAAAAGGTGTTATTTATATATTTATAAAGATTAAAAATATATTTAATCAAAAAAATTCACTTCATTTTTATTTTATTATTTTATAAAAATAAAAATTGTAATCCGTCAATAATTGAAAACGTTTTCCAGTTGAACTGAATTGTCGTGGATATCAACTATGCTATTTTGGGTTGATATTGAAAAAAAAAACACTTGTATTATTTTATTAACTATGCTAAATCCCTACAAAATTATTTTAGATGTTTTTTTAGTTTTTGTTGAAATGAAATATATTTTAAATTTAAATTTTGTTTAAATATTTTTTAGGTTAAATTATATTCGTGGTTCCTTAACTTCAGGTAACGTTTCAGTCTTTTATCTTTTTTTTTTTTT
>JBBPBT010000240.1:5421761-5431764 GCA_037974875.1 Cicer bijugum | reverse complement strand
ACATATTTGGTCTCAAATTCAAAGTTATACTTTTTTCTAACATTACATTTTATCAATAAAATATTTTAATTGAAAATTCTCAATAAAATATTTTTTAAAATTAAAATATTTTTTAAAATTAAAATATTTAACCCTTTCATTCAAAAATTCATTTTAAATTTAACTATAATGATCATTGAGATTATATTAGTTTCCTTAACACATCTACAACTATTAAATTTAACTTCTAGCTTCGACTTATCTGTAAATCACCGTATATGCTTGTTACTTCCAACTTAGATCTTAGACAACAAAAATATTACTATAATAATAACTATGCGATAAAAAAATAAAAGTATATGATTGAGTACTATATGATAATTAATACACCTAATCCAATCTGTTCTGAATTTTTCATCACGATTTTTGACTTTTTAAGCAACTATTCCAATTTCCAACCCAAGCCCATTTTGCTACATTTTCACATAACTTCAATCAACTACTCTTATTGCATAGGTATGTTTCATTTGCATCTCAAATCAAACTTTTATCTCATAATTATTTTGTTTAATATGAATATTGTAACTTAGTTTCTTGCTTAAACTTGATCAATATTCCAAAAATCTTGTTGGTATCTTTGTTTTCATAATTAA
Organism: Cicer bijugum; assembly: GCA_037974875.1. Classification (NCBI taxonomy): domain Eukaryota; kingdom Viridiplantae; phylum Streptophyta; class Magnoliopsida; order Fabales; family Fabaceae; genus Cicer; species Cicer bijugum. Next base: position 5,431,132 of record JBBPBT010000240.1, on the reverse strand, counting down.
AGTGATTGAGTTTACGCAGTTAATTAATTTCAATTAATGATAAATTGCTTGGAAGAATTTGAGTTTGAATCTTGGCTAAAATAATTTTTATGGAACTTTAATTATTTTATGATTGAATTCTAAATTACTAGGATTTCAATCTCCTATGAAATGAGATGGTTAAAAAACTAACATCTTTGTTTTCATAATGATAAAAACGTTCAAAAGAGAGACTATTAATTGTAAAATCGACGCTCTTTGTAATGAAATGTTAGAATAGCAAATATAGTTCTAAAGAAAGAAGATAATGAACTAGCAAGAACATAACGATTGATCTCAAAGTTCGACTAATTGTACATATGTCTATGACAACATAGTGGATGTTGTACTTTTTCTTATTATGCAATTAATTAGGATTATAGCGGCATTTGACCAAGTTATGTTTGATAAGATGATGAATGTTGTTGTTGGCTAAACTTATAACAAACTCTTGTTTTTTTAGTTTTGTTTCGTTGAAGGTTTTAAAGAATATGTTTTTTATATCTTTGTGACTGTAATTGCAGTTGCATCAAACATATTGAATTACAATTTTTCTCATTATAAAGAATCATATAATTTTTCATATATCTGTAATAGTAATTGCAATTATATCTGACATATTTGTTATAAAATATAGAATAATTATTCAATCTATTTTCACGTTGTATATAGTGTGTAGTGGTTGTTTAGTAAAACATTTCATACATTAAACATATAAATGAAAGATAGAGAATAATATTTTTAAGAAATTATTTTTATTAATTATTAAAATATTCATCGTTATAATTAATGAAAAAAAAAACAGCAAATTGATATTGATTTATGTGAACTTTATTTAATTTGAATTATGCATAATTTTTAAGAAAATAATTAATTATGTTGATTTCAATGATTAAATGAACTTCATTTATTAAAATGGTTTAATTAAATGTAATAAATAAGGATAAATTAACAAAAAATAATTAAAATTATATATTTAAAAAAAAAACTATTTCACACTTTCATTTAAAAATTCATCTTAAATTTAAATTTTATGGTCATTGAGATTATATCAGTTGACTTAACATCTACAGCTATTAAATTTAATTTCTAGCTTCAACTTATCTGTAAATAACCGTATATGCATGTTACATCCAACTGAGATCTTATACAACAAAAATATTACTATAATAATAACTATACGATAAAAAAAAAAGTATATTATTGAGTACTATATGATAATTAATACAGCTTATCCAATCTGTTCTGAATTTTTCATCACTATTTTTGACTTTTTAAGCAACTATTCCAATTTCCAACCCAACCCAACCCATTTTGCTACATTTTCACATAACTTCAATCAACTACTCTTATTGCATAGGTATGTTTCATTTGCATCTCAAATCAAACTTTTATGTCATAATTCTTTGGTTGAATATGAATATTGTAACTTAGTTTCTTGCTTACACTTGATTAGTATTCCAAAAATCTTGTTGGTATCTTTGTTTTCATAATCAAAGTGATTGAATTTAAGTGGTTAATCAATTTTAATTAAAGATGAATTATTCGGAGAATTTGAGTTTGAATCTTGACTGAAATAATTTTTTGACAAACTTTAGTTACCTTCTTACCGAAATCTAAATTACTAAAGACTTTGTTCCCCTAAGAATGAGAGAGTTAAAAAACTAAAATCTTTGTTTTCATAGTAATAAAAGCTTTCAAACATTGTTTTTCATATTCTTCAAAACTGAGAGAGTATAGAGGGTAGAGTTATAACTATTAATCGGAAAATAACACTATTTGTACTGAAATATGTCAGAATAGCAAAATCTAGTTCTAAAGAAAGAAGATAATGAACGAGGAAGAACACATCGATCGATCTCAGAGTTCGGCTAGTTGTGCATATGTCTCTGACAACAGAGTGGATGTTGTACCTTTTTTTATTATGCAATGAATTAGGGTTATAGCGGCGTTTGACCGCGTTTTGTTCCATTGTTTTTTGATAAGATGATGAATGTTGTTGCTAGCTAAACCTATAACAAATTCTTGTTTTCTTAGTTTTGTTTGGTTTAAGGTTTTAAAGAATCGGTTTCTTGCATATCTGTGACCGCAACTGTAGTTGCATTAGACATATTTGATTGCAATTTTTCTCATTATAGAGAATCACATCATTTTTCATGTCTTTACAACCGCAATGGCAGTTACATCGGGCGTATTTGACTGCAATTTTTCTCAATATCCAGAATCATATTGTGATTTAAAGTCTTGGTTCAATTGTTTTGCAGATCAAATCAAGAAGCTTGACAAGGATGGATACTATTGCTAGTGTAGCGTCAAGCGTGGCTTTACCTGTGCTGCGGCAATTTACTTATATATTGATGTACAACAGTTACCTCCACGATCTTGAGAATGAGATTCAGAAGCTGCAGAGGGAGGAGAAAGAAATGAGGCACACTGTTGAAGCTGCCAAAAGGAACGGGGAAGAGATCGAAGACACGATTCGTGACTGGTTTTCTAGAGTGAAGGCAGCCATAGAAGAAGCACAGGCATTCCTTTGTGAAGAAGACCGTGAAAGAGTTGGATGCGTAGATGCGGTGTACTCAAGGTATACAAGGAGTCAGAAAGCAAGAAGCTTGGTGGATCTTTTGATTGAAATCAAAAAAGAAACATTTGACCGGATTTCGTACCGCTGTGCTTTGAAATGCAATTTCAGTTCTGGTGCTAGAGGTTATGTGGACTTGGAATCAAGAACAACAATGTTGAACGAAATTCTTCGTGTGTTAAAAGAGGATTCTGATGTTCACATGATTGGTGTGTATGGAATGGCAGGGATAGGTAAGACTGCATTGGTGAAGGAACTGGCGTGGCAAGCCGAGAAAGAGGGTTTGTTTGATGTGGTAGTGTTGGCTACTGTGACGAGTTCTCCTGACGTGACAAAGATTCGAGCTGAAATAGCTGATGGGTTAGGTCTGAAGTTTGATGAGCTGACTGAGGTGGGACGAGCGAGCCGGTTACGCCAAAGGATTAGGCAGGAGATAAAGATTCTTGTGATACTCGATGATGTTTGGGGAAAGCTAAGCTTGAATGAAGTTGGTGTTCCTTTCGGCGATGATCGTGGTGGTTGCAAAGTGTTGGTTGCATCTAGAGATCGTAATGTGTTGACTACTAACTTAGGTGCAAAGAAAATTTATAGACTTGAAGTTTTGTCTGAGGATGAGAGTTGGAGTTTGTTTGAAAAGAGAGGAGGGAATGCTGTTGAGGATGTTAGCATTAAGCCGGTAGCGATGAAAGTGTCGAAAAATTGTGCTGGTTTACCCCTTCTGATTGTTAATGTTGTTGAAGCATTGAAGAACAAGGATTTGTATGCTTGGAAAGATGCACTTGAACAGATAGAAAATTTTGACTTTGATGGATGTTTTTATTTTGAAGTTCATTCTTCTATTGAGAAGAGTTATGATCATTTAGAAAGTCAAGAACTCAAAACATTCTTCCTTCTTTTAGGTTCAATGGGAAATAGTTACAACGCGAAAGACTTGTTGGTGTTCGGTTGGTGTTTAGGTTTGCATAAACACGTTGATACGTTGACAGACGGAAGAAACAGGCTTCACAAATTGATCGACGACTTGAGAGACGCGTGTTTGTTGCTCGAAGGCGGAAGAGATTCGGTTGCGGCGCTCAAAGTTGTTCGCATTGTGGCTGCCTCCATCGCGTCAAAGCTCAAGCCGTTCTTTACCGTCGAGAGAAACACCCAACTGAAAGAATGGCCGAGAACCGATTTCTTGAAAACATGTCATCATATTTTCTTGGATCGGTGTCGCATCCACGAACTTCCCGAGAGGTTAGAATGTCCTAATTTAAAGATACTCAAACTCAACTCTCAAGATAATAACAATTTGAAAGTTCATGATAATTTCTTTGATCATATGAAGGAGCTTAAGATACTAAGTTTAGGAAATTTGAATTTTACTCCATCACTTCCTTCATCTATTTCCCTTTTAACAAACCTCCAAGCACTTAATCTCAATAAATGCATGTTGCAAGACATTGCTATTGTTGGAGAAATCAAAAGTTTAGAGATTCTCAACCTTGAAAAATCCGAGCTTAAAGAGATCCCTGCCGAAATAGGACGATTGACTAATCTTCGGTTGCTAGATTTGACCGATTGCTCGACGCTAAAAATAGTACCTCGCAATTTCATATCATGTCTCACAAGCTTAGAAGAACTCAATATCGGAAACTGTAATAATATTCGATGGGAGGTTAAGGCTACTGGAATTGAAAACCAAAAAAATAATTCAAGTTTAAGTGAGTTAAGAAATTTGCATCAACTTTCAACTTTGAATATGCAAATAAATGATACTTCAGTTTTTCCTAGAGACTTATTTTCCTTTGGAAGACTAGAAAGTTACAAGATTTTGATTGGTGATGGCTGGAAATTTTCTGAGGAAGAGGATTCTAAGAACTACAAAAGTTCAACAAGAGTTCTTAAGCTAAATTTGAGCATGGATCCAAGCATGCTTTTGGATTATGGAATCAAAATGTTGACGGCTCGCGCAGAAGATTTGTATCTAGCTGAACTAAAAGGTGTCAAAGAAGTACTTTATGAATTGAATGATGAAGGATTTTCACATTTGAAGCATCTTAGTATTCAAAAATGTGATGAAATGGAGAGCATTATTGGATCAACAAATTGGTCACTTCATGATAATGTTTTCATCAACTTGGAATCTTTGATACTTCACAATATGATGAAATTGGAGAGAATATGCAGTGATCCAATTGCATCACAAGCTTTTGCAAAACTACAAGTTATCAAAGTGAAAAATTGTGATAGGATGGAGTTTGTTTTGTTGAATTCAATGGTCAAACACCTTTCTGAGCTTGTTGAAATTGAGATTTCTGAATGTGGATTTATGAAGTATATCATTGACAAACAAAGACAAGAGGATGATTCAGAAATTGACAAGATCGCGCTCCCGAAAATGCGTTCGCTCACGCTTGAATCGTTACCTTCTCTTGTTAGTCTTTCTCCTGAGTCATGCATTAAGGATAATGAAAACAACAATGATTTCTCAAGCCAACTTTTGAATGATAAGGTACAAATACAACTTGTTGTTTTTTATTTATTATCCATACTTGAACATCTTGTTCTTATAAGATTTTATGAGCCTCATAATTCAATTTCTATATATTTTTTGGAATTTAATTTATATACACTATCAATTACAACAGTTACATTGTTAATAATGTTTGACTTTTGTTACAACTACTTATAAAGTTATTTACATGATTGATCATGATTTTCCGATTATGTAAAACTTTTTACTTTGTCGATGTATGGTAATTAAACTCTTTTTTGTTGTTGCTCAAATTCATGTATTTATGTTACATGATCATTATTAACTTTGTAGGGAAAACACTTATTTGAACATTATTTTTTATGGGAAAAAAATTGTCTTTCAAATATGGTATAGAGCTTAAGAAGCATTTGCCATAATTGGCTATTTTTTTACTAGAGATTAATTTTCATACATTGTCGGTGGAAAAAGTTTCACACAATCACAAACACTTATATGTATGACTTTAGAAGTAGTTAAAGTCAAACGTTTTCAATAATCCAATGGTTATGATTGACTATTAATGTAAAACACATTTACACTCACTGTGTATAAATTTCTTTTTTGCAGAAAGTAAATTAATTTTACTTTAATTGGTTATTGTTGAAAATATATTAGAATATGTATATTTATCTATCATATGGTATCATATAAATAGAAATAACATCTTTTATATTTATTTTGTATTTATTAACTCAAGCATATAAAAAATTGACTGTCATGTAGTTGAAACACGTGATTTCACCATCTCGTCATGCATTTTTCTCTCTAATTCAACAGTTCAAAAAATTACAACAAACGTTTTTTTTTTGTTAGTTATAATGAAACTTTGATAACTTTTGACAGGTTGAATTTCCAAATTTGGAGAACTTGAAGCTTTGCTCAATCAATGTCCAGAGAATATGGGATGACAAACTTTCAGCAGATTCTTGTTTCAAAAATTTGACCAAATTGACTGTAGATGGTTGTGAAAAGTTGGCATATCTTTTTTCATACTCAGTGGCTGAAAGATTGGTCAAACTTGAACATCTTTTAATTAATTCATGCAAATTGGTCGAGAAGATATTTGTCCCTCATGAAATTATGAGTAACTTTGCTCATATTATAAAATCTCCTCCTCTTGAAATGGTAAGCATTTCAAATTTCTTCAAGTTTTCCTTTTGCTTATCATTATTTTTAGTTTTTCTTTGTTTAGTGGTTAGACTTATGGTTTATTAGTATTACCTCCTTCGACTGTTTGGCACATTTCACATTTATTAAGAAAAGTAAGCAGTGTATTTAATACGTTCATTTATTGTAATTCCTCCGTAATGAAATATAAGCAAAAAAAAAATATTTATAAAATTGATAGATCTAGTAAAAATTTTAGACTAGTTCAAATATTCTTTTTGCTTATATTTCATTCCAAATTGAGTATGTATATGCTTAAATTGTCATCTTGTTTATGAATGTGTTCAACTCTGACTTTGAATATACCAATGCACTTAGTAGTATTAATTAGTGGTGTATTTAAAAATAAATAAATAAATGTATTTAGTAATTTTAAATAGGCCTTATATTTAGGAACAAGTTTTTTTTCCAAACGGAGTTTATATTTAGGGACTAAGTTAGTATATTCAATTGTAAGTCTAACAGGTCTATAAGTTGTTCTCAACTTATTTTTATGAGTTCTTTAGGGTAATTTATGGAAACATGTTATAGTTTATATGAAAATGATATGACTTTATTTATCATTTCTTATAGTAATAGTTTATACATAAGTGCTTATATGATAAATAATTATACTATAATTGCTTCATTAAGCTATTTATACGCGCTTATTGTGTATATTCAATTGAAAAGTTTGAATCTGAAGTATGTTATTGTTATCAACTGTATGATGATATAGGTTCCAATTTTCCCAAACTTGGAGACATTAGTGATTTCTCAAATGGACAACTTGAAGTCAATATGGCCAAACCAACTTCCTCAAAATTCCTTTGGCAAATTAAAAAAATTGGAAATCACATCATGTGACCAACTTTTGAATGTGTTCCCAAGTCATGTGCAAAACAAATTACAAAGCATTGAATCATTGAACTTATTGCATTGTCTTGCCCTACAAGTTATATATGAAATAGATGATATAAGAGAGGAAGAGCTTAAAATTCCATTGAGAACTTTATCTTTAGGACATTTACCAAACCTAAAGTATTTGTGGAATAAGGATCCACAAGGAAATATCAAGTTTCATAACTTGTTTGCGGTAAAAGCAACAAAATGTGAAAGTCTAAAACATTTATTTCCATTTTCTGTGGCCAAAGATCTTTTGCAACTACAAGTCCTTGAGATAAGTGATTGTGGTGTAGAGGAAATTATTGCAAAGGATCATCAAGGAAAGGTAGAGGAATGTGTTGGACTTGTTTTTCCAAGATTAGTTTCTTTGAAATTTTTGAATTTGAAAGAACTCAAATGCTTTTGTAGTGGAAATCATAACTTTAGGTTTCCATATTTGAATAAATTATATGTGGTTGAGTGTCCTATAATGGAGACTTTCTCTCATGGAATCTTGAGAGCATCAATTCTTAGAAAAATATTCGTCAGTGAGAAAGGAGATCTATTGTATTGGGAAGGTGACCTTAATACTACAATAAGAAATCTTTTCCGTAGGGGAATGGATCTTCTCCTGTGAAAATTTTCTACAATGGAATCTTTACCATTCGTCTGTCTATACCGCGTGCAGTCAAAGTTCTTAAGAGGTTACTGAATGGTGAAGATTTTCATCAGACTCTCTTTAGGGAGAGGTGATTGAATTTTAGAGGTATGTATTTTTTAATAATTCTCTAATTGTAATTTCTATATTTTTTGTTTTCAATTTTTATATCATAAAATAGTCAATATACCAACTTTAGTATCCCTACTAGAAAATTCTACATACTACGTTTATAAATAAAGAACTACTTCTTCATAAAAGAGAGGCTTTATTCAATTACCTTTCTCATTCTTCTTATTCATCCATTAATTTAAGTGTTGAAGTACTTGCAGGTACTCCACCAATTTATTCTATTGCAGCCATCATCCAGGTTCCGTTGGATCAAAAGTTAAAGATGTACTTGTGATTGGATCATCTCTATTCGTGTATTTTATTATTTGCATAATTAAATGTTATCATGTTAATTTTAAAAATTTAATGTTAATTGTTGTAATCTATGTTTGATGTACTCTCTTAATATTGTGACCAAGAAGTGTACATTTATATTGATGTTCTCTCTTCATGCCAATTTGCTGCATAAATACTGTGCAATTGAGTATTTTCAATTGTTAAATTTAATTTAAGGAATATGTTCATTACTTTCATTTAAATACATATGAAAGAAAAAAAATGAATTGTTACTAAATTGTTATTACCTTTTTATCCTCCACTCATTTTCTATTTTACCATTTACTCATGTATAGTAATTTTGCTACACTTTCGTCAAATTTCGTGAAAGATTGATTTCCTTCTATTTAGCATTGCTTTTAATTTAATAAGTAAGGTTTTTTTTGCTCTCAACTATTATTTTGGTAAAGTTTTTGCTCTCTTTTTAATTAGCAAGTTGTCATGTATGGCTATAATTTAGAAAAATGAGTCTCAGTAACCATCTCAAATGGATTAGTATTTCATTTAGGGACGAAACACTACCCAAAATAGTTAATTTCTGCGAATAAATAATAAATAAGTATATTTTAATATTTAGCTATCTCAATAATATAAATTTAGTCGCTTCAAATAAATTTAATTTTTAAAAACTAGTGAAATTAGAAAAATAAAAAAAAATTATCTCATGTTTTTGTAACTTTCAATCTCTAAAGTAATTATATATAGAACTTTGATAGCAATAAAAATGATCAAAACAAAACATTGTTATTTGTTTAAATTGAAAAAGATTTATTGATATATTTAAAAGTGTAAAGTCAATTATTGATAAATTTGACTTTTTAAAATATCATTAAATTCAACTTTTTTAAATAATCTATAGTCTTTTTTATTTTTTATTGGTGCTTTAACTTACATTTCATATAATTATATAACAATAATGTAAATTTTTGTGATACTTATTTTATTTGATATAGTAATTTTAAAAATGTACTTTTTCTTAGAATTATGCCCCTTATAAATTATTTGCTTTTCATTTCATTAATTGTCTATCTACTAGTGTTTCATTTCATTTCCAACCTAAATCTAATTAAAAAATATTAGTCATTTTTATTGTTGAAAATTACATATAATATAAATAC
>JBBPBT010000240.1:5405514-5421751 GCA_037974875.1 Cicer bijugum | reverse complement strand
TATTTAAGTAATATTTTTGTTTCATTTTTTGAAAAAAAAGATTATTTTTGCAATTGATGAAATAATGAACCCATTTATTATAAATTCTAAGAAATATAATTTTCTTATTCAATAATTTAATATTTTTAAAAGAGTTTAAAAAAAAAAGAAGAAATTGTTTTATTTATCACCGTCTAAAAAGTTATTAAAAATAATTTTTTTATTTAAAACCGTTTTTAAATTTTCATTTTTTTTAAAAAAAACTGTAATAAATAGTTATTGTTTAAAAAAAATGATAATTTTGAAGGAAAAAAAAGCATCATTTAATTTTTCCCTCCATCTCTTACAAAATTTGGGGATAATTTCCCTCCTTTATTATTCTCTTTCATTCCCTTCCGTACTCTCACTCTCAGATACTCAAGTTTTTTTGGTTCACGAAATTCTCTCTTTCTTCGTTCTTCGTCAAGGATTTAGGTATTTCATGCTTCTCACTTTTTTAATTTACACAATTATGTTCTTCAAATCATCCTAATTAATTAATTAATTAATTAGTTTGTTGTTTTTAGTTCGATATTCAAACGGAGTCGCACTGAACTCAAGTGATCGGAAAACGACGCCATCGCCGCCAACCGTCGCGAATAACAGCGACCGTCTCTCACGATTCTCCTTCTCTGTCGATCTCGATCTGGGTTCGTGATTTCTTCTTCATCTTCCATATTTTCTCAATTTTTTGCTTCTAGATTTTTGCTTTCGTTTTAGATTTTGCTTCTACTTCTTGCGATCCGATTCTTTGGAGTTTAGGTAAGCTTCTGATCGTGTGGTGTTGTTGCGCCGTTTCTTCATCGTATGGTGTTTCGTCTCTCAGGCGGCGTTACTGCATTTTGCTCGTTTCGTCGTCTGTCGTTGTGTGTTTACTGCTCTTTTTCATGTTACTGTGTTTCATTGTTTGCTTTACTGGTTGGTTGTTACTGTGTTCTGTTTATGTTTTGAGGTTTTTGTGTTTTCTAGGTTTTGGTTAAGAAGAAGAAGTAGATGATGAAGTTTTTTGTGTTTTCTTGGTTATGAGATTGTGTTTTATGAGTGTTTGTTAAGAACAAAAAGATGAAGGAGATATGATGATGAAATTGAAGTAGAGAATAATGGGATTAGGGAGATAATTGTTTGCTTACAAAATTTGTGTATAAAAAACAAAAAGGAACAAAAATATGATAATATACTACTATATGGGACTGATGTTGTGTGTTTGTGAAATGGCTAAATGGGGATTTGAAAGCTTTAAAAACAGTTCGGTTAAGTTAGTTGTTATTAGATCCCAACACAAGTCAGAAAATAAGATCCTCCAAGTTTACCATAGAAGGAAACAGTTAGGCAGTTAGTGCTAGGCTAGTAATTAGGATAGTTAGTTAGTTTTCTCTTATTTCAATAAGCATGTCCTATGTTTCTAAATAAGTCTGTCATTGTTGCCCTGAGAAGGCGATGTGATTACTGATTTTGGGAGAAAATTTGTTGACTTGAATAGAGAATCTGCGTTTTGGAACAGATTGATGATTCCAGCCCAGAAATACCTGTGCAGGGCACTGAATCTGATTGTTCTTTGTTAGACTTTTCTTTTTGCTCTGCAGGGGGCTTCACTCAACCTCGTACCATGAGGTTACTGGGCTCTCTACAAGGTCAGACAATTCTCATTTTGATGGATAGTGGAGCTAGTCATAATTTCATCTCTTCTAGCCTTGTTTCTAAACTGAAGTTACCCACAAATCCCACTTCTTCTTACTCTATCAGACTTGGGGGATGGTCGCCAAAGTCCACTTCTGGATGTTGTTCTGATGTAGAAATTAATATCCAAAATTGCTGGGTCAAGGCTGATTTTTTTCCTATTTGATTTGGGTGGAGTGGACATTATTTTGGGTATAGCTTGGCTTGCCACTTTGGGTGATGTCAAGATGAATTGGCAGGGTTTAACAATTTCCTTTGTTAACATTAACCAATTGGTAACTATTGTGGGGGATCCTACCCGCAGGAAAACTTTGATCCCTCCTTAAACCTTGCTTAAAAATAACAGAAATTGCTGCTTTCTCGATCCTTTGGGACACCACCAGTGATAGTTGTCCCCTATTATTGGCTATTTCTTCTGGTCAAGACCTGCAACTGCAGAAACTGTTGGATCAGTTTGCTGTTATTTTCAATGATCCTAAAGGCTTACCACCTAAGAGAGATATTGATCATCATATTCCTATAAAGGCAGGTATTGATCCTATTAATGTCAGACCCTATAGATACCCTCACCTTCAAAAGAATGAAATTGAAAAACAGGTTTCTGACATGCTTGCTAGTGGGGTTATCAGGCCCAGCAACAGTCCCTACTCAAGCCCTGTGATTTTAGTCAAAAAGAAAGATGGGAGCTGGCGTTTTAGTGTGGATTACAGAGCCCTGAATAAGGCCACAGTCCCATACAAATTCCCTATACTAGTCATTGAGGAGCTTTTAGATGAGTTACATGGTGCTTCCTACTTTTCCAAGATAGATCTCAAAGCTGGGTATCACCAAATCAGAATGTTTGAGGAGTACGTTCCTAAAACAGCTTTCCGAACTCATCAAGGCCACTACGAGTCTCTGGTAATGCCTTTTGGCCTCACCAACGCCCCTGCAACATTTCAGTGTGCTATGAATTCTATTTTGAAGCCTTATATGAGACACATTGTTTTAGTCTTCTTTGGTTTATAGCCAAATCTGGGAGGATCATTTGCAGCACTATATCAGGTTTTTGCTACTCTACAGCACCACCAGTATTTTGCCAACTTCAAGAAATGTGATTTTGGAAAGCAAATTGGTTATTTAGGTCATATCATCTCTGAACAAGGTGTGTCCATGGATCCTCAAGATTGAGCGCATCTTAACTTGGCCTATCCCTTAGTCTCTCAAAGCAGTTAGAGGGTTTTTGGGTCTCACTGGATATTATAGACGTTTCATACGTGATTATGGGAAAATTGCAATGCTGTTGACCAATTTGCTAAAGGGAAACTTCATTTGGAACCAGGACAGTTTGGAGGTTTTCACCATCTTCAACAGGCTGTTACTACTGCTTCAGTCCTTACCATGCCTGACTTCTCTCAACCTTTCACTATTGAATGCGATGCATCCAGCTAGGGAATTGGGGCTGTGTTGTCTCAAGATCACAGGCCTATTGCATGCTTTATCAAAGGGTTGGCTGATCCTCACCTTGCTAAATCTGTTATGAAACGGATTGATGGCATTGGTGCTGGCTATCTGACATTGGAGGCCTTATCGGGGAAGAAATTCCTGGTTTATACTGATCAAAAGAGCTTGCTTTATTTGCTGGAACAGCAAATCACAACACAAAATCAACAAATTTGGTTGGCAAAATTGCTTGGTTATGAGTTTGACATATTCTATAAGGTGGGATCTGCAAATAAGGTTGCTGATGCACTTTCTCGGAGGGAGGAGGATATGGAATGTCAGATGATTTCTAGACCCTTTTGGCAGGACTACCATGATCTTTTGCTTGAAGTCCAATCTGATCCTGTTCTTGCAAAGATTATCACTGACCTCACCAATGATCCTAATTCTCACATCTACTACACCATGGAGCAGGGCAGATTATGCTACAAAGGAAGGATGGTCATTCCTGCAACTTCAACATGGATTCCTAAATTAATAACTGAGTTTCACTCAACACCTACAGGGGGTCAATTTTATAGAACATACAGAGTATTGGCAGGGCATGAAGCAATCAACCAACAACTTTGTTCAAGAATGTGTTGTCTGTCAAACGGAACAAGTATCAGGCTTCCTCTCCAGCTGGCCTACTTCAACCTTTGCCAATCCCTAGTGAAATTTGGGAAGATATAAGTAGGGATTTCATAGTGGGATTACCTAAATCTAAAGGATATGATGCGCTCCTGGTCATTGTGGACAGATTGAGTAAATATGGCCATTTTCTGCTCATTAAACATCCCTACTCGAGCAAATTCATTGTTGACATATTTGTCAAAGAAGTGATCTGGTTACCTGGTATTCCTCTCTCTATAGTCAGTGACAGAGACCCTTCGTTTCGCAGTCACTTTTGGCAGGAACTGTTTAAACAGCAGGGTACAACTCTGAAACTTAGCACGGGTTATCATCCTGAAACTGATGGGCAGGAGGTGCTTAATAGAATAGCATTTGGGTTTGATTCAATGCATATTGTAACTGTTGAATTCAATTCGAATAGAAATGGGCAAATCAAAACCAGTTTGGTTTGGTTAGGTTCAATGTAACAAACTGGTGAACTGGTTTAAGAACTTGCTCCGTTCATGGTAAAGTAGAACCGTTTCGGTTCGGTTTTTTCAAAACTGAAAACCAATTCAGTTCAGGTTTGGTTTTGGGTTGGGTAGCTCTAAGTTAAGGGTTATAAAGGAGTTATGAAGTTAAAAGGATCCAAGTTCAAACCACGTTGAATAAGAAAAACTAATATAGCATTTAATATACTAACATTTGCCTATCCAAAAAAAATTTATTTGCTTGTTTTGAGTTCTGTTTTTTGTCTTTGTTGTGTGTTTTGGTGAAATGCTGTAGTGGTTATTTATATATTAAGATAGATGCCATAAAACCATATACTATTAATTAGTGGTTTACCTTACCTTTGTGATTATTAATTAGCCACTACTTAACCCTCTCAGCTCTAAAATACACACTGTCAAGGTTATGAAGTTAAATTGTTCAACAATTAGTTCACTCTTAAGCATAATCAAACTCCAAATTTCGCAAACCAGATCTCATTTATAGACCAGTTTGCAAAATCAAAACCAGTTTGAAAATTAATGCCGACATCAGAATTTTTACAGTTTTGGTTGCCTCTCATTTTGATGCCTTTGGGTACCTTGTCACACCAATAATCATTTAAAACTTTTTATTTTTGGTTATTGCCAACAGCATGTTCAAACCATTACCAGACATGGTCACGTATTTGTTAAAACAATTTTCAAAAACCTGTTAAGATAAAAAAAAGGTTTTGAAACCAAATTTCAATTAAAAACCGGTTTTCATATTAACGATTTTTATTTCATGATACATTAACCAATGAACTAACTGGTGAGCATGACACTTAAGATTAACCTATTTTCGAGTCTGATGTTTATGGTAAGGTGACAATGCTGAAGTTTCATTGAAATGAACTGTTCTGGAGGATGTCATCTTAGTAAATTTTATGGCCTTATAAAAGCTTTGTTACAAATACCTTCAGCAATCTTAGCATTTTTTTGTTATTCTCGTGCTTGAGGTATGTTTTTGCTGCCACAGTGTGGTTTGAGTGATACTTGTTTATTGTTAACTGCCTATAACATGATGCAAGGTCCAAACCACAAAACCTTGTTAGCTTATCATAAATGGATTTATTTACATTTAAATGGGTGTTTATCTTTTTTCCGTGTTCCATGGCAACTAATAATGAGATAAGGATGATACTGTTTCATCAAGAAGTCCTGAAAGCATTATTTTGTTCCCATCAATGGTTTATAAACATAGGTTTGTGTTTTTTATGTTGAACGAGCGAGAAAATGTTATTCATTTTTGTGTTTTGGCCATTAAAACCGAAAAAGTTTTAAAAATCTGACCGAAGGTCGAACCAGCGAGACCCCTGGGTTATGATTCAATTGGTTTGACCGATTGAACCACGGTCAAATTATTCAATGATCCGTTCAATAAATAAATAATAAAATAATAAAAAATACATGAAATATATTAAAATATTTAGAACTTCATAACTTATAAAATAAAAATTCATAAAATTTATAACAAATACTCAATATCTATAATAAATACATTAAAATTCACAATAAATTCAAGTATCAAATCTCATATAGATCAACCGATCAACCACGGATGTCTTGCAGATTAAGTGGAATAAAGGTTTTAATGAAGTAAATGTGTTTTTGTTAAAGTTAAAAAGATTATTTTTATTTTTTTAATAAAAAGCTGATTTGATTTTTGCAAAAATAAAAAACTGAGTGTTTTTAAAAATCGGGCCTAGTTCAGTAACCTGGTTGGTCTGACTCGGTTCAACCCAATCGGTCTAACCCGGTTCAACCTAGTTTTCCCCCAGTTTTTATAGACCAACGGTTTTCTTATGCTGACCAAACCAGACATGGATTTCGGTTCCGGTTGGACTGGCCGGTCCAGTTTTAAAACATTGATTAAAATGTAGTTGAGGGTCACACTATTAAACTTGGAATGCTTACCCTTTTTGTACATTTTATCATGCTTTTTCTTGTGCCCACATGTAAGCTGTGATGGAAAATGAAACATCAGCAGAATTAGGACAAAATAAGAAGACAAATATTGAATTTGTTTAATTCTTTGGTTCTTAAAAAAGACTGGCTTCATTCAAAGGGCCACTTTGGAACTTGCATTTTAACAGTACAAAGCATTTTACCTCATACTTTCTTTCAAGTTATTTTTGATTCACAAACTTTTCTCGAGTGCTTAATATCAACTGAACAAGTATTGAACACAAAGAAATGTTGTTTGTAAAATATAAACTGACGTGGCAGAATACAATTGGATAGATGAAGGAAAGTACGAGGTAAAATGTGTTGTTAAAATGAAATTCGAAAGTGACATTTCGGGTAAAACAGAGTGGTGAAGAGAGAATGCATAAAATGAAATCTGATCATTTTAATCAAATGAAGATTTTTTCTGAGATTCTTGTTATTAATTTGAGGGGATTTTCCACATACAGTAGCATGGTTCCTAGAGTATGTATAAAGACAATAATCTTGACCCTCATTGCATGATAATGTTTTAAAATTTAATCAATGGGCTGACCACCTAACCCATGGTTTGGCCTGACCCTCATGGGCCTATGGTGGTAGGCTTTTTGGCCTTAAATCCTATGGGTTGGGGCGAGTGGGTGGGCTTTATCATATTGGAAGCTCTAAATGTGTAAAGCCAACACTTCGTTGAGGAGTTTCATTGGGTCTCAGTGTTGCAGTTTGCTAAAGCCTGTGTGCTTATTGAATTCCATTTTGAATGTTCGATTTGAATTTCTGAGTAAGAGCATGCCATTTTTAAACTGTTCTTTTTTAGTTGTTAGGCCTTTCTTGCATTTGCCCTCATTTTTCCAATTTCAGGTAGCGCATCCAATTTTCCATTGTAGTTTTTAGAACTATTTGCTCTGTGTAGTTCTGAACTCATCGTCATAATCTGAGGGGAAATTTTTGATCCAGTGTGTAGTCCATTAAAGATACTCAACATGTATGGGAGAAAAGCTTGCCAACTTGTGAAAGAATTCGCAAGTGGAGAAAAAGGCCAGCTCACACCATTTAATGTAAGCCCAAGTCTTCATTTTTCTGTTAGACATTCATCATTATTTTTTAATTGTGAGTTTATGTTGGAACCTGCTTATGTTGTGGAACATAATTTGTATGATTGCTTTGATTGTTAATCCTACTTTGGCAGGTAAATTTTAGTTTTAGGAAAACTTGGTACTTTTGTGGAAAACCCAAATATGAAGTTTCCAGTCTATGCCATGATACCATCATTTTCTAGGATTGCTAATTATTTCTGATATTGTTACTTGTTATCTCGTCACACTTTACTCTTATAAAAAATCATTAATTAATCTTTATATAGTTGTTTATATGTGCTTGCTTTGGTTTGACACTTTTTTCAATGATGTTTTAGAATGACTTGTTTGAACAAGTAGTTTCAGAATGCAGTCAACATCACCTTGAGCTTCAGTCCTTGATAAGGTAATTGTTAAGAATTAAGACGATGTTCAGATATTTTACTAGTGTATCCCTTTTTTCCGTTGGAGTATGATATCTCAGCGGGCATGAATTTTTTTCGAATGTGTTCCTGTGTCTAGTTGAGCCATATTGCAAAGTTAATTGTGAGGAAATGGAGTGTCTTGCATATTTTATTTAGGAATCCCTTTCCATTGTTGTATGCTTTCCCATACGGGCATGAATGAGTTTAGTGTTGTGTAAACAGGAAGATGCAGGAAGAAGGTTTGGATGTCCAAACGGCTAGAAATGCTGATCACTACGGAGCCCTCATCCATCTATTTTCTATAGTCCGAAATAAGCGTTGTCTAACAGCCTATGTGTAAGTATCACTTTCAAATGGTATTTACCATCATGTATAGTTTCTATATTTTTGTTCTTTGATTCTGAAGTTTGAACATATATCTAACGTACAGGTATAACCGAGCAGAAACTGTACGTAACTTGTTATGGAAGATAGGGCCTGTGCTTCCTAAAGAAATTGAAGAGAAGCTTAATCATTGGGAGGAAGAGTATTTCAAGAAGCACTCTGCAGCATTGAAATCTTATATGTCAAAAGCGTTGGTTGATCTTACTGTGGTAACCTCTCCTCTCCCTCCCTTATCTCTTTCCTTCTCTCTCTCTTTCTCTCTCTCACACACACACACACGCACACGTATACCTTCACATAAGATAATGGTACCGACTTATGTTACAAATACGTGTATCAATTTGTGTCTTTCTGATGTAATCAAACCTCGCTCGGTAATTTTAGCTTCGACTGCTTATAATATAAATAATATTTAAAGCAATCACATGGATGCAACTAATCCTTGTGTTCTAACATAGTTGTGTAATTCAATTGATGTTGATGCAACTAAGGAATGTTAAGCATCTATGTTGGAAACTTTTATGATTCTAGTTATGTAGATGGAACCATCATGTAGATTTTGTGTTGATGCACCAGAAGTTCAGTCACTAGACAGATTGAATTTACATAACATCAGCAACTAGAGAAATCGATCGGCAAAAGTCTTGGAGATTGAGAAGCATGTATCTTATTGTGTTAAAACTATTATGCTTGGTTTATTTAATAAGTTGATTAACACGCGAAGTCAGAATTAACTATTGAACAAAATACAGTAATAACCGTGATTTTTCATGCTTCTAGTTCACTGCAGTTTCTGGTTATAGAATGAACTTGTAAGTTAACAATAAACTACAATATTTTAAGTGAAAAAATCTGGTTTTTGATAGGATATGGTGCCACCAAAAGATCCATATATTCAAGTAAGGGTACTTGAAGACATAAGAGAAGGCATTATACTTAGTGATGATAAGAATCCCAATTTTGCCCGCCATTCCATGCACTTTTTGAAGCGAACCGATGCAGAGAAATATATCTCAAGAGTAAGTATCTTTTTTTAAAACAAAATTGGGAAAAGATAAATTATTTATTAATTATATTGGTACTTATGACTATTGTACAATTGTTTCATATGAGATTTGAACCTTGTTAGCTCAATTATCTTGTTGTAGCTTATAATATTACAAAATAGTCTACAATGTCACCTAATTATTTCATTGTCTGTCTACAGGGCTTAATGGAGGAACTTACTGGTTGACCTGTTAGTCCTTTACTTGAAAAAAATGTAAATAAAAAGATTGATTTTGAACTTGATATGTGTTGGATTTGTGTTGTTGACAATGCTGCTAGACTTTAATAGTGAAGTTGTTGATGAAGATTATAGTCTTTAGGTTCGATTCGCTCGATTTGCACTTTCACACTAAAAGTATCTTTAAATAGTATGTTAGAAAAGAATAATAAGCACAGATCGAACTCAAGACCTTATGTTTACACAATTAACACAACCACTAAACCAACAACAATTTCATGTCAAGTGTCACCAATTATACATACATATATTAACCAATATTTTAGAAATATCTTACAATCACTCACTATTTTCAAAATATACTTAGTCCCCATAATTTTGGAAATACATGGTTTTAGATAATAGTATTTTACGATTTGAACTACTACTTAGTAAGCTATGGGTTACACTTATCTCGAATAGGTTGGTAGACAAGCTTTGAACTAGTTATTCATTAGAACAAGAGTGGATAACTTACACATGAAATCTTAGTACTATCGAAAGAATTATAAAGATGACACATTTACTAAGACCTTGTGTCATATACCTTTTTCTTCATCCTCACATAGGTAGATTATATCAGAAATACAAGTATAATATGTATTTCAACAAATTTATGTTATATATCTATTAAGAGTAAAACTCAACATTCCAACTTAATACTTATGGTCCAAGTACTTTCAACATTTGGGATGTATCTATATTTAAGTACTTGCAATCACTCTAATATTGTACTTTTATCATTGAACTCAAGATTTGATGTCACTCAAGTGTGAGTTGATTTTCCACCATTGATGATTGATTAGATATGGGCTTAAGTCTCATCTCCAATGATGTCTTCAACACCATGTCCCTTGTTAGACCTTTTGTCAACGGGTCTGTAAGATTCTTTTCAGTTCTTATAAACACAATGGATATTACTCCATTTATAATTAAATTCTTTACATAGCTATGTCTTAGATCAATATGTCTAGATTTTCCATTATATACTTGGCTATAAGCTTTGGACAATGTGGATTGACTATCGCAATGTATGGATATCGGTGCCATTGGCTTTGGCCAAATTGGCATCTCATATAACAAATTTCTTAGTCATTCTGCCTCTTTACTACCTGCAGCTAGGGCAATGAACTTTGCAGCCATGGTGGAGTCGGCAATGCAAGTTTGTTTCTTTGATCCCCAAGAAACTGCACCTCCACCAAGGTTGAAGATCCATCCACTTGTGGAAGCATGATCCTCAACATAAGTTACCCAACTGACATCTGTATATCCTTCCAAAACGGAAGGATATCCACTATAGATTAAATTATAGTTAATTGTTCCTTTTAAATATTTTAATACTCTATTAACAGCCAACCAATGTTCTTTACTTGGATTGCTAGTATATCGACTTAATCTGCCTACAACATATGCTATGTCAGGTCTAGTACAGGTCATGGCATACATCAAGCATCCGATTACCTTTGAATAATCTAGTTGTGCCATAGGGCATCCTTTATGTTGTTGTAAACTAACATTTTGATCAAATGGAGTAGAAACAGGTTTGCAATTAAATTGATCAAATTTCTTTAGCACTTTCTTAGTATAATGAGATTGAGATAAATTAATATTTACTCCATCTCTAATGATTTTAATTCCTAAAATCACATCTGCTTCACCTAAATCTTTCATATCAAGATTTTTTGATAAGAAAGTTTTAGTGTTCTCCACCTCATCTAAATTGGTGCCAAAGATTAACATATCATCCATATATAAACAAATCATAACACCATTTCTGTTATGAAATTTACTATAAATACACTTGTCAGATTCATTTATTTTATATCCATTAGAAAGCAAAAATTTATCAAACTTTTGGTGCCATTGTTTGGGTGCTTGTTTTAACTCGTATAAGGATTTAATCAATTTACACACTTTATGTTCTCGTCCTTTGATAACAAATCCTTCAGGTTGTTTCATATACACCTCTTCATCTAACTATCCGTTTAAGAAAACAGTTTTAACATCCATTTGATGGATTACAAACTTATAGATAGAAGCTAGTGCCAAAAGTACTCTTATGGATGCAATTCTTGCAACATGTGCATAGGTATCAAAGTAGTCGATACCTTCCTTTTGTGTAAATCCATTGGCAACAAGTCTAGCTTTGAATTTATCAATGGTACCATCAACTTTAATTTTCTTTTTAAAGATCCATTTACAACCTATTGGTTTGGATTCAGGTAGGAGGTCTACTAATTTTCATGTTTTATTTCTCATAATTGAGTCTATTTTCTCTTGGATAGCTTCTTTCCAAAAGGAAGAGTCTTGAGATTTTATTGCCTCTTCATATGAGTCTGGGTCACTCTTTAAATTATAGCAAATTGGTTCATAACTGTTAATAGAATCATTTGTACCTTCTACAAGGAACATAAAGAAGTCTAGGCCATAATCTTTCTCTTTTCTGACTCTTTTACTTTTTCTGGGTTCTGAACATGTTAAAGTATCATTATTAGATACATTATTTTCTAGACTTTGTACACTAGAACATACAGTTTCCTTGAGATGTGGAATTGAGTTAAATCTATTTTCTTAAAAAATTGTATCTCTTGACTCAATCACTATGTTAATAGGATATGAGTCATTAGATTCAACAACCATGAATCTATAGGCCTTGCTATTTTCAGCATAGCCCATAAATACCCTTTCAATTTCTCTTTCTCCCAATTTCTTTCTTTTTGGTTCAAGAACCTTAACAATTGCTCTACAGCCCCAAACTTTTATATAGTTAAGATTGAGTTTTCTTTTCTTCCAAAGTTCATATGGGGTTATCTTGTTTCTTTTATTGGAAACTCTATTTAGTAAATAACATGCAGTTAGCATGGTATCACCCCAATAACCTTTAGATAAACCAGAATAGGATAACATGACATTCACTATTTCTTCTAATACCCTATTTTTTCTTTCGGCAATTCCATTTTGTTGTGGGGAATATGGTGCAGTTGTTTGATGCACAATACCAATGGACTCAATACGTGGGATGATAGAACTCTCCTCCCATATCACTTCTAATATACTTAATAAAAGTTTCATGTTGAAGTTCTACTTGTGCTTTAAATATTTTAAATTTGTCTAAAACTCCATTGTTAGAGTGCATTAAATAAACATAACAAAATCTAGAGTAATCATCAATAAAAGTGACAAAATACTTTTTACCACCAATTGTAGACCAACCAAGTAAATCGCATACATCATAGTGAATTAAATCTAATACCTTAGAACTTCTTTCAACACTTTTAAAAGGTTGTCTTGTAATTTAAGTTAGCATGCAAGTAGTACATGAATTGAATTTTTATCAAAAGTCGGAATTCAATTTGATTTCATCATATCATTCAATTTTCTAAAGTTAATATGTCCTAGTCGCATATGCCATAAATCACAAGACTCAACAATATAAGCAGAAATCATATTATTATTATTATAGTTACTGATAACATTATATTTAAACATATTCTCACAAAGGTAACTCTTCCCTACAAACATACTACTTTAGAGAGAATAAATTTATCTCCCTCAAATACACATTTGAAACCAAACTTGTTAAGTAAATGTACAAAAATCAAGTTCTTCCTAACATCAGGAACATAAAATACATCTTTAAGAGTAAGTACTTTTCCAGAAGTGAATTCAATCTCCACTGTTCATTTTCCTTTGACTTGGACAGTTGAGGCATTTCCCATGTACAAAATACTTACATCTTCTTCATCAATGGTCTTAAATAGTTCTTTGTTTTTGCACACATGACGGGTAGCACCAGAGTCTATCCACCAAGATTCAACATCTTTAATAGTGTTGAGTTCGGAAATGACAACAACAAGATTATCTTTTGTTGCACTTGAATTCTTCTCTTTGTTCTTCCTTTTCATGAACATGCACTCATTTTTAAAGTGTCCTGGTTTTCCACAATGATAACAACTTCCTTTTCTTTCGTTGTTCATTATTACCATTATGTTTTTCATGAGATTTATCAAAATCTCGATTTCTTTTCTTAAAAGATTTGCTTGAATTTTCTTCCTCCATTACATGGACCTTTTCATGAGAAAATTGGTTTTTAGTATCCTCTTGTTTACGGTAATCTTCTTCTAAACGAAGGTGATCACCCAGTTGCTCAAGTGATATGTCCTCTTTCTTATGTTTCATAGTCTTTTTTAAATCTTTCCACGAAGGTGGAAGTTTGTCTATTATGGAGGATACAATAATGGTTTCATCCATGTGCATCTTATGTTATTTGTAGTTATTAAGAATGTGTTCAATCTCATGCATTTGTTCCATTACTAATTTATTATCAACTATTTTATAATTATTAAACTGAGAAACAAGAAACTTCTTACTTGTAGACAAAATTAGAAGTCATTTCTTTGAGTGATACTGTTGACACATAATTTTGTCCGATTTTTTTTTATTACTTTTTATTAAAAAAAGGAAATAATAATAATGACAATAATAATAAATGTATAAATATATGTGAAGAAATATGAAAAATAAAATTAAATAATTAGGGATATAAGCATTAAACAATCACAAGTGTTTTCGGTTCTTGTTTGCCTCTAATTCTTGTTCAGATTCTTCTCTAAAATATAAAAATAAATGAATAAATAAATAAATAAAGGAAACTGAAAAGAAATGAATTGATTGTCATAAAAATTGATGCAATGATGATCAAAATAAATGAAAAAAAACAGAAAAGAAATTGATTGATAGTCATAAAAATCAGAATAATGGTAATCAATTGAATAGAAAAGAAAACCGAAGAAATGAATCAATGGCAATAAGAATCGGTATAATTGTGGTCAATTAAAAGAAAAGAAACCGAAAAATAGATTAATAGTAATCAATTGACAATTATTCTTTTGTCTTTTGAAATCTACACCAAAAAATCTATAAATAGTGTGCCACAAGAGCACAATAGGGGGGAGCACAATTGGAAAGACAAACTGAAAGCACCAAAAAAATAGAGAGATTAGTTAGCAAAAGAGAAGGAGAGAATCTGATCTTGAAGTAATCAGTCTAGTAAGGTACATTTTTCTTATTCTTTTCTCTAGTCTTCTTATTAGTTTTTTTGTTTTTTACATCTTTTTTTTAATATATATTTTTCTCTTTCTATTTTTTTTTGTTTATAAAAATAAACTTATATGTTAAGCTTTCATTTTATTTTTTAAATCGTTTAATCCTAAAAATTGTCTTCTTTGTAATATAAAATAATAAAAAAATATAACTAGTTGATGTCTATAGATCAAGAAAATAAATTTTGTCATATTGTAATTTAATAAAAAAATTCATAATACGTCTTTATCAAATAAAAAAAATTTATAACGGATAAATATTTTTACCCTTAAGATTAGAATTAATGGTTGTTGCCGCCGGATGTAATTGTATATAATTAATTATAGGGTAACCGCTTTAACGGCGTTGTGCCTTTTCATTTTTAATGTAAAGTTGCGTCTTTTCAAGGCTAAATTTATCAGATCGAACTCGAGACCTTATGTTTACACACAGTTAACACAACCACTAAACCAACAACAATTTTTATGTCAAGTGTTACCAGTTATACATACATATATTATCCAATATTTTGAAAATATCTAACAATATGTTGGATTAATTTTCATATTTAGTAACTTTTATCAACATTTTTGTGATTATTGTTTCAAAAATTTCTTAGTTTGCGCTTTCTTTTTTTCAAAATTAAAAGTTATGTTAATTGAAAAATGTATCCAAATTTTTTATAGTTAGAATGCTTTTAATGGAAGTAAAGAAACAATTTACAGAAGGAAAACCTTAAATACAAATTATGCATGATCTTTTATTAATTTATTTAGAGATTAATTTAGAGAGAATCTACCCTATCAAAATTGACGGTAGAGAAAATTAATAAGACTGAAAAATCTCAAATGGTGTGGATGACAAATGGGAAGGATAGATAAGTTGTACAAAAAGAGAAAAATGACACTAAAAGAATTGGTAAAAAATAATTTGTCCATAACAATCTATTATAATATATTAAAATAGAATTTCAACAATAATATATTATAGAGTTGTGCCACATTATTTATACTTTTATGTGGGACTCTTCGTATATCTCTAGTATTTATCTCATATCTTCTATTTCTCAAACACGTCATGTAGATAAGTTAAAAATCATTTCAAAAGAATTTGTTATAAAAATAATTCTATCATCACTCCAATCAACATTTGCGGCGCCTCTAATTCTAATTTTACATATCTTATACATTAACTCACAACAAAATAAGTCATATTGAGGTTATCTCATCCCAAATGTTCCGGTAATTATTTGCAAGTATGAGTTCAATCTCACGAAGTCATATCTGATTCTGATCTCACAAAGCCATCTTTGTTCATTTCTTGGAAAATTTGTGTCATCGATACACTTATTTCACCTATGTAACTAACTATAAATTGTCTACACAACTAGACAAAACACTTTTATAAATATAGGACATAAGCTACAAATTGAAACTAGAGCATCTCGACACATTTCAAAGGTACATATTTTAAGTTTGAAAAATTGAATTTATATGTCATAAATAATTCAGTTATTAGATTTTAAATATTTAAAAATAATATTAATAATAATAATGACATATTTAGTATCATTATTAATAGTTGAAACATATTTTTTTATAAGTAAATATTAGTAAACATCTTTGGTATTTTCTATGTGTCAGAAAGAATCAAGTTATTCGCAGTACTCTTTCATTTTATTAGATTTTAATGATATATTTAGTATTCAATATAACAATTTGTAGATGTCCTATTAAAAAAATTGTAGCTTATGTCCTCAAA
>JBBPBT010000240.1:5369705-5380374 GCA_037974875.1 Cicer bijugum | reverse complement strand
TTTTACTATTTAAAAATTAACTTTATTTTAGTAATATAAATAAATAGATTTTTCTATTTTAGTTCTTTTCTTCCTCTATTTTTTTTATCGCCTTTTTTATTTTATTAATAATATTTTTGGGGTGCTTAAATATTTATCGGTAAATATTCTCCTAAGTTTTTAAAATTACAAATAATTGTATCGTTAGTTATACAAAACTTTTATTATATCTTTATTTAATCTATTTTTGTAGTGAAAAGTAATTATATATTTTAACGAAAAATTTATATATTATCAATATCTATCACACAACGCGTGGGTCAAAATCTAATTGTTATAATAATTGGCAATGTTGATCAGTGCTTAGGGGGTATTGTTAACAAATAACAAGGAGTCAATAGCCAAATTAGAGAAATTGTTATTCAAAATTACAAACTTTAGACAAATGTATATTTGAAATGGTACATTATTAGTGAAAATAATTCATTTATAAATTTTTAGTGTTGAAATTATGATGTAATATATTAAATGAATATGTTTTTACTCTACGTTGATCTCATACCAATCTATTATAATATATTAAAATATACTCTTAAATTATTCATTTCACATCTAATCACATTTTATGTCATAAAACTTTATTTGTGTCACTTCACATTTGTTTAGTTATCAATTTATCAATTTATCATAGCTAAAATGTATTATCTTTCTATTCTTCATATACTACACAATTTCATTGCATCAACAATAAAAAAATTCAATAGTAAAAAACATTAATAATAGGTCATTAATTTTCGTCGATTCCAATTATTCATGTTTCATTCAATAAACCGTATGTTTTGTCTCTTTTCAGTCGCTTCTTATTAGGTCATTTGCTCTATTTTTTTATGCAATAAGGTCTTGATAGTTCATAATTTCAATCATTGATAGTAGATCTATTATTACAATGCATAATTTTTTAGCACAGTAAATCAACTGAACAATGATTATAATTTACACAATTCTTGGAAAGTTAAAGTTCCCACAATAGAAGGCTCTTACCAGTCTTGGTGAGGATGAAAGTGGAATAGAAGGCTCTTACCAGTTTTGGATAGACATCCAAAGAACAGGTAAGGAGGTTTTCCAAACCATGGAACCTTAAATGGTTTTGAAAGGAAAAACCATTTTGATCAAAATAAGGAAAATCCAGAGTTCTAGCATCTTGGATTTTTCTTTTGGCAAATGAATCTGGGACAGTCTTGCCTTCAGTAGCCTTCTCTTGTGAAGGCTTAGCCTTTTTAGGTGGAGATGAAGGCTTCTTCTTCTTCTTTAGCTCTTTCATTGCGTCTCCCAGCAATTTTTCAGACGGAGGAACTTTCCTCTTTTTGCTAACTTCAGGAGTAGTGGCAATACCTTTGCCCTTGTCCTTCGCTTGTACCTTATGAGTAGGGATTGAAACCCTTTTTGCTGGAGGTGAAGGAGGTGGAGGAGGTGATGGTGAGGGAGTTCTTCCACTAGAGGTAGAAGAAAAAGAAGATGAGATGGATGGTTGAACATTTCTAGAAGAAGGGCCAGCAGAGGTAACAATTGGTTTCCTACCAGTTCGTTTAACTCTAGCCATTGAGTAATGCGAATTTGAGGTTGATTGGATGAAGAACAGATCACAGTTTGATGAAGAAGATGATAGCAGAATGCAGTATTGGATTGAGAAATCGAGTAGTGAAGTCCAGATTTATATAGTACTGTTGAAATTCGATTGCCCAATCGACTGTCTGCATTTCTGGGTTAAAAATATGACCGTTACACTCATCCAACGACTATAATTTTCTCAACGGATACCTGTCAATCGATTACCCAATCGATGCTCGGGTTTTGATTTCCAAATGTCCTCTGACTTGTGGTTCACTTATTCCAAACAGTCGCGTGTCCAATCGAGTTTTAACCAACTTCCAGTGCATCACTCGATTACCCAATCGAATATCGAAACAAAAATTTCAGACAACTGGTTCCAGATACATGAACACTCGATTTGCCATCCGATTGACGTGATGAGAACTTCAACAGACAGGCTTATGATAAACTAGCAATCGAATGCCCATTCGATTGAAGCAAACATAAAATAAAACAGACATAAACAAAATAAAACTGAGACCCATCCGTTCGATGTTGCAATCGAATATCGAATTTCCAGATTGACAAAATAAGGCAGTTTTCATCAATCAGTCAATTTCACAATCGACTATTGAGTGAATTAATGCCAATTTGGCCACAGGACACTCGATTGTGCAGTCGAATTGGGTATAAGGATCAGATTTCATTGGGATCAATGATGCCTAGTTTCATTCTTATAAAGAAGAAACTGTCCTTAGGCAAGGCCTTGGTGAAAATGTCAGCCAACTGCTCAGTTGTATTGACATATTCCAACTTAATCTTGCCCTGTTGGTATTGATCTCGAATGAAGTGATGCCTTATTTCAATGTGCTTGGTCCTAGAATGCATGACAGGATTCTTAGTAATGTTAATAGCACTAGTATTATCACACAAAATAGGCACAGTCCCTAGGTCCACCCCAAAATCAGAGAGGTGTTGCTGCATCCAAAGAATTTGAGCGCAACAACTACCAGCAGCAACATACTCAGCTTCAGCAGCTGAGAGTGCTACACTGTTTTGTTTCTTGCTAAGCCAAGAAACAAGAGAGTTACCTAGAAGATGGCAAGTACTTGAGGTACTTTTCCTGTCTAATTTGCATCCAGCAAAGTCAGAATCAGAGTAACCAACTAGAGTGCAAGTGGATCCCTTAGGATACCATAAACCAAGATCTTTGGTTCCTAAGAGATATCTGAAGATTCTCTTGACAGCACTGAGGTGAGATTCCTTAGGATTGGCCTGGTATCTAGCACACATACACACACTAAACATGATGTCCGGTCTGCTAGCGGTTAGGTAGAGAAGAGATCCTATTAGGCTTCTAAACACAGTCACATCTACAGCTTTACTCGATTCATCCTTATCTAAGTAGCAGGATTGACTCATAGGCGTGTCAATGGATTTAAATTTTTCAAAATTAAATTTCTTTAAAAGATCACATCAATATTTTGATTGACTAAGGAAAATTCCATTTTTGCTTTGTTTGATTTGAAATCCCAGGAAGTAAGTCAATTCTCCCATCATGGACATTTCAAATCTGCCTTTCATAGTATTTTCAAAATCTTTACAAAGCTTATCATTTGTTGATCCAAATATTATGTCATCAACATAAATTTGTACCAACAAAATGTCTTTTCCTTGTCTTTTGATAAAAAGTGTTTTATCTACATTTCCCCTTGAAAAATTTTCTTGTAAAAGGAAATTGCTCAGCTTGTCATACCAAGCTCTTGGAGCTTGTTTCAAGCCATATAGGGCTTTTGTAAGTTTAAACACATGATTTGGAAGCTTAGGATCTTCAAAACCATGAGTTTGACTTACAAAGACTTCCTCCTTAATGTCTCCATTTAAAAAAGCACTTTTAACATCCATTTGAAATAATTTGAAATCCATTACACAAGCATATGCCAATAAAATCCTGATAGCTTCTTGTCTGGCTACTGGGGCATAAGTCTCATCATAGTCTATACCTTCTTCTTGGTTGTAACCTTTGGCCACTAACCTAGCCTTGTTCCTGGTAATCACACCATTCTCATCCATTTTGTTTCTGAAAACCCACCTAGTTCCTATGACATGTTTACCCTCTGGTCTAGGAACAAGAGTCCACACTTGGTTTCTCTCAAACTGGTTTAGCTCTTCTTGCATGGCTACTATCCAGTCAGAGTCCATAAGAGCTTCCTTAATGTTTTTGGGTTCTACTTGTGAAACAAAAGTTGTAAGGTTGCAAAACTCTCTAAGGGATTTTCTGGTTGAAACACCTTTTGAAATCTCTCCAATAATGTTATCTATGGGATGGTTTTTGGCAAACTTCCACTCTTTGGGTAGGTCAACTTCCCTAATAGGTTCCACCAGTCAAGGTTGGTTGGAGGTTCAGGCTCACTGGTTTCTATGGATTCAGAATCCACAACATCATCCAACGACTTATCAACTATAGAAAGAGTGCTGTTCAAGTTTTCATCAAATTTGACATGTACAGACTCCTCTATAGTTTTGGTCCTTTTATTGTAGATTCTATAGGCCTTACTAACTTGGGAATACCCTAGAAAGATACCCTCATCTGCCTTAGGATCAAATTTACCTAAAGGTCCCTTGCCATTGTTTAACACAAAGCACTTACACCCAAAAATCCTAAAGTAGGAGATGTTAGGCTTTCTCCCTTTGTATAACTCATAGGGAGTCTTTCTAAGAAAAGGTCTAATGAGAACCCTATTCACTACATGAGCAGCAGTGTTAATGGCATCAGCCCAAAAGTACTTGGGAAGATTAGAATCTTTGAGCATTGTCCTAGCAAGCTCTTCTAAGGATCTATTCTTCCTTTCTACTACTCCATTCTGCTGTGGAGTTCTAGGGGCTGAGAAGATATGTTTGATACCATGATTTTCACAGAAGGTTTGAAAAGCATCATTTTGGAATTCACCTCCATGATCACTTTTTATGGATATGATTTTCGCATTATTCTCATTTTGAGTCAAAGTAGCAAATTTTTTGAAAGTTGAGAATGCCTCACTCTTGTGAGTTAGAAAATATGTCCATGTGAACCTTGTGTAATCATCTACCAAAACATAGCCATATAGGTTTCCTCCAAAACTTCTAACCTGAGATGGACCAAAGAGGTCCATATGCACCAACTCTAAAACCTTCTTGGTTTGAACCAAGTCTATAGGGGGGAAAGAGGATTTGACTAGCTTACTCCTCTCGCAGGAGTCACATAGTCTGTCCTTAGAAAACTACCTATTTGGGAGACCTAGGACTAGCTGCTTGCTGACAAGCCTGTTCAAGTGGTCCATATGAATATGAGCCACTCGTTTGTGCCACAGCCAGCTCTCATCAGCACTAGACAACAAGCAACAGAAATCATCTGCAGGTAACGAATCAAAATCTATCATGTAAATATTATTAATTCTTTTACCTGTCAGTTTAATACCTTCGACTTCCTTATGCTCAAGGGTGCAGGATATGGAAGTAAAGTTTACCTTAAACCCTTTGTCACACAGCTGACTAATGCTTAGTAAGTTGTGTTTTAGGCCTTCAACAAATAAAACATCCTTGATAATAGCAGTTGAGTTATTTCCTATATCTCCAATGCCAAGGATCTTTCCTTTGTTGTTGTCTCCGTATTTGACAACGCCACCACTTTTTAAGTTCAGAGACAAGAATTTGGACTTGTCTCCAGTCATATGCCTGGAGCATCCACTATCCAGATACCAAGACTGATTTCTGGATGCCAAGCATATCTGCATAAAATAATCAGGTTTTGGATTTAGGTACCCAATTCAAATTGGGTCCTGGGGGGTTAGTTTCAAATGATGATTCCTTAACTTTCCAGATTTGTTTCCATCCTCTGTTGGCACGTTTTTTCAGTTTGCAATTGAACACTTTATGTCCTTTTTTGCCGCAAAAGTGACATACAACAGCATGGGATGGCTTTTGATTTGGTCTAGTAAAGTTATCATACATTTGTTTAGATTGAACAAATTTCTGATGCCTTTTCATATGCATGTTTTGTTTATAACCAAGTCCAGTTTTAACATCTAGATTTCTCTGATTTCTAAGAAGTCTTTCTAAGTTGTTTTTACCACTGTTGAACTTAGCTACATCACATTTCAGTTCATGAGTTTCTCTTTTCAATTTTTCATTTATATCTATAAGAGATTCAAGTTTCAAGTTAACTTCATCAAATTGCATGCATTTTTCTTCTAGCTGTTTCTTAGTACTAATCAGTTGTTTAAGTACACTAACATGTTCAGAATGCAGTTCATTAAAGGCATCATGAAGTTCATCATAAGATGGATTAGATGTAGTACTTACCTCACTGTCAGATTCTGAATCGGTATTAGCCATGAGACACAAGTTAGCTTCTTCATTTTCTGATTCTTCATATGAATCTTCATCATTGTCATTCCAGGCAATGTAGGCTTTCCTGTTTGAAGGTTGCTGATCTTTGCCCTTAGTCTTAGTAGGCTTGTTTCTGTTTTGCAGCTTGTAACACTCAGATCTGATGTGGCCTGTTTTCCCACATTCATAGCAAGTTATAACTTTGCTATCACTGGTATCACCCTTGCTGGAGCCTTTTGTTTTGGAATTCTGTGGTTTCCTTGACTGGCCTCCTTTCTTTTTCAGAAACTTCTTAAATTTTCTGACCAACATACCTATCTCAGGTTCTTCACTTGATTCACTTTCTGAGCTTTCTGAATCTTGTTCAGTTTTTGCTTTTTGAGTTTGAGCTTTCAGTGCAATTCCTTTGCTTTTTCTGTTTGATTGCTCTGTCTCATTTAATCTATGTAGTTCCATCTCATGTTCACGAAGCTTTCCAAACAGTGTTGCTATAGTCATATTGGCAAGATCTTTAGACTCCGCAATGGCAGTTATTTTGGGTTGCCATTCTCTTGACAAACACCTCATGACTTTTCCTATCTGCTGTTCATTATCCACAATTTCTCCCAAGGCATGTAGATTGTTGATAATGTGGGTGAATCTGGTTTGTAGATCATTTATAGATTCATCTTTCTTCATGCAGAAAAGTTCATACTCGTGCATAAGTGTATTTGTTCTTGCCCGTTTGACATCTGTAGTACCTTCATGTGTTTCTTGCAAAGTGTCCCACATTTCCTTTGCAGTCTTGCAATTTGACACTCTGAAGAATTCTTCTGCACTTAAGGCTGATGTTATGATATTCTTTGCTTTAGCATTGTAACCAACTTTCTTTTTGTCATCATCAGACCAGTCAGCTCTTGGTTTGATAATGCATGATGATCCATCAATACCTGCAATTTTAGGAATGTAAGGACCATTTTCCACTGCATCCAAAATGTCCAGCCCACATGCTTCCAGAAAGATAAGCATTCTTTCTTTCCAGTACATGTATGTTGTACCATTAAAGGCAGGGGGTCTGGTTAGAGATGCTCCTTCTCCTAGGAAATCCAAAGAAGTCATTTTCTTTTATGAGTTTTTCTCTAAAAAAGTTAGGCTCTTGATGCCAATTGTTGGAAAACTATGACTTCTTTTTGATTAATAACAAGAGAATTAAGATCAACTCCAACTAGTTAGACATAATTCCCAATTCAATTATGCACCAATCATACAATTTACACACACAGCAGAAACTTAAAATCACATACAAGATTTATTCAAGGAGCATGCAAAACAGGCAATTAAACGACGCTGAAAATTAAAGAGAAGGGATAGGAAAGACTGCACCAAGATTTATCCTGGTTCAGCCGTTGATCCAACGGCCTACATCCAGTCCTGTAATCATAATCATGATTCTAGCCTTTTTCACTATAGAATGAATTCGAGTACTTTTACAGATTTTCCAGTCTTCTACACGACCTATCAATCTAACTCCCTTCACTTCTATCTTGTCACCCCTTTGATCCTTGTAGTTTATCCCCAAACTCACACAAGATCAAAGTAGACTTCCTCTTGATGATCCCACACCAACAAGGATAGCCACCAGTTTCTAAACTGGATTTGTTACAGCTTCAATTACAGAGAATTGTCTTTGTCACGAACAAAGAAGAATAGTATCAAGAAATGTGTTCAATCACTCTAGCACCACACAAAAGATTTGATATGCCAATGAATATTTTTGTGTGTTAGAAAAACTTTTCTTTCAAGATGTTTTCAGAGATATGCAAAATTGAGAGCAAGAGGTTCTGAAAATGTGAAAAGTTTTTATATAAGAGTTCTTTTTCATTTTTGGTGGTTATTGGTTGTTATTGGGTTATTCTGAAAAATATTTGAGGCACCATATATATATTCAAGACAAACACCAGGACAATCGATTGCCCAATCGAATTTGTAAGGATACAATCGATTGCTGCATCGAGTGTCGTATATTCTGTGTTTCTGGAATCTTGAATTATATAGGCTTCACTTGATTGGTCAATCGATTGATCAAGTTTCTGAATCAGACCTGATGCTATGAAAACCTTTCAATCGAGTGAGCAATCGAGTTGGCCAAAACTAGGTGCTCACTGTGATATGAAATGTAGCATCAATCGATTGGTCAATCGATTGTCGTGATCCAATGATTCAGACCTGATGCCATAATTTCCTTTCAATCGAGTGAGCAATCGAGTTGGCCAAAACTGGGTGCTCACTGTGATATGAAATGTAGCATCAATCGATTGGTCAATCGAGTATCGTGGTCAAAATGACTCAGATACTACAGACAATCAAGTTGCCAATCGAGTGAACAATCGAGTGGTCAATCGAGTGGGCACAGACTGAGTGCTCTCTGTAACTTGAATTTGAGCATCAATCGAGTTATCAGTCTATTGTGCAATCGACTGGACAATCGACTGATCTTGTTACAGACCTCAGTTGTTTAAGACAGTTTATGTGCCATTCGATTGATAACCCATTCAATCGATTGTTCAATCGAGTGTTTACAGTTTTAAGTTTCATAACACATGAATGAATGACAAAAACTCATTGGCATGTCTTGTGTGAGACTCTAGTGATTGTTTACTTAACTTGATACCTAGACACTTAATACAACTATACAAAAACTGCATCTTCCTCAAATGCATCCTCCAACTATGGTTGATTCCTTGAGTTGCAAACTATTGTTCCAAGTGTTGTAGTGTCTTCATGTATGCCTGAAATGTTTCTTGATTCAAAACATTAGATCAAGCAACTATTTAATGTGCACTTGTATGTTTGGTACATAAATCAAAAACTAGATCAGGGAAGCTTATTGCTTACATAATTAACTAAAATTAATATTTTTTAATATCTTCTACATCTCATATATTATATATCTATAAAAATTATGTTCAGCACTTTTACGTTCTTACTAATTTTGACACCTCACTATTTTAATAGGTTAATATTATCTTTTTGTCTCATAGCTTTGTTCATTTTCTCCTTTCTCTCACTTATCAGATCTCAATTAACTTTTTTATTCTCCTTTTTACAAATAATTTTTCTGCAAACGAGATACTCTAAGAGACTATTGGAGGATAGATAACAAATACAAAATAAATATTTGTTATTGGTTAAAATTAATATTTTTGGTGAACAAATTAATAATTAAAAAAATATATATTTTACATTCTAATAAGAATAATTATAATATATTAATAATAATTTATTGTTTTTTAATTTTATTACGTTATTTTACTACAATTGAGTCACTAAAGATTGTAACACCCTAATTTATTGTTATACCTTAATTTATTATTATTATTATTATTATTATTATTATTATTATTATTATTATAAAGTACTGATATTTTTTTATATATGTGTTTCTTGTGATGTAATAATTTTTTTATGTGTATTCTATGTGGTGTGATAATTTTCTATGTATTTTTTTTATCCTAATAATTTATTTGAATTATTAATATTAACTATATTTAACTTACATATATATATATATATATATATATATATATATATAATAATACGCGGAGCGAGTTCGTGTCGTTACATTAATTGTTATCTTTAACACTAATAAAATGGGTTAATAATAATAATGAATAATAATAATAATAATAATAGTAACCATTATAATAAAAAATAATAATAGTAAACTAGGTACTATGTAACGTATAGACATATATATGGCTAAGATATCATAGATTAGCATAGCCGCCTCCCATTTTGGATCGGATTTCAACTTGCAATTCCAATTTCATATTCCAGTTCCATTTCCAAACCACAACTATTTCCATTTCCAAACTACAACCAAGTATGCACGAAAATTATTGTTCTTTTTGCCATTGGTGTGTGAGTATGTAGGTGTTTATCTTGTTAGCTCTAAGCCTTGAAGATGAGATAAAAACAAAGTGTTTATGATATGATAGCGTTCTTTTTTTAAAAAAACTAATCCTAAAATAATCAAAGGTAGAACGAGGGTAAACTTCTCATAAACTTAGTAACATTTATGTGATTTATCTTGGGAAATTGATAAAATGTTATACATGATTAGCAATTTTATATGATTCTTTGGAAACTTGCACAAGTGTTTTTATCATAAGATAAATTCATAAATTTTTCTAACGCCTCCTAAATTCTATAGCACTTTAGTTCAAAAATATTATTTTTTGTCTCAAATATTGATTCTTGGATCACTCTATATTGTAATGTTTCTATTGGCGTGTGTTTTTCTGAAGTCTTGATAATAAGTTGTGTATTAGGATTTAGAATATATATTTTTCTTGAATATGTGATTTGGAATTATGTACCTTTAAACAATATCATGTTGGCCATGAATAGTTAATCAACTATAATTTTTTCTATTTTCATCAACATTGTTATAATGGAATGCCAAAATTTTAAATCCATAAAAGTTTGTATAGCAAAGAATGTTGCATGATGTTTAGAAACAATTGACTCAGTCTTGAGTAGTGTTAAACTAACCTATTGGAATTTAACATACTATTTTCTAAAAGAAAATTAATTATTTATTTATCTACTTATTTAATTATTTATTTATTTACTTATTTATTATTTATTTATTTACTTATTCATTTATTTATTATTTATTTTATTATTTATTTATTTACTTATTTATTTATTATTTATTTTATTATTTATGTATTCATTTACTTATTTATTT
>JBBPBT010000240.1:5328221-5369208 GCA_037974875.1 Cicer bijugum | reverse complement strand
ATTTATTTATTCATTACTTATTTATTTATTTATTACTTTATTATTTATTTATTCATTTACTTATTTATTTAGTTGTTTATTTATTTTATTATTTATTTATTCATTTACTTATTTATTATTTAATTATTTATTTATTTATTATTTATTTTACTATTTATTTATTTATTCATTTACTTATTTATTTATTATTTATTTTATTATTTATTTATTTATTTACTTATTTATTTATTTTATTTATTATTTTATTATTTATTCATTTACTTATTCGTTTATTTATTATTTATTTTATTTATTCATGTACTTATTTGTTTATTTATTATTTATTTTGTTGTTTATTTATTTCTTTATTTATTCATTTATTCATAGTAAGTAATTTATTTGTAATTGGTGGTTGTGTGGCTATAATTCCTTTGCGGACTATTAGAGACGACGATCGACAAAGAAACGATTCGTTAGCATATCAGATTCATTGGACGGAATCTTCTGTCGAGGTAAGGGGTGAGATGAGGTTCGATTTTATGAGAATAAAATAACGCGAGATGAACGGGAATACTGAAATTCCCATATGTTCATTCGGGGCTTACTACGTATGGTTGAACCCTATTGAGTAATAATAATTAATTAATAATATATGAGTGGTAATAGTGAGGACTAAAATATAATTTAAAAACCTATAGAATTGTGTGAATTAATTTATATTAAGATTGTGTGTTATTTGATTTTATGAAACATATACTAATTGTTATTGTATGAATGATATGTATTTGAGTGTTCTTGTCTACTTGATTGAAATTATGATATTACATGAAAGTGCACCTAATTGATTCATTATTATGTGATTGATGAGACTGGACTGTGTATTGTGAGTAGTGTAAATCAAATATTGGGATTTTATGTGATTGACTGATATAACTATATATATAATGATGAATATTGTGATGTCAAACTGAAACTTATTGAATTGTGATGATCGAGTAAGTCTGAGGTATGTGTTGTAGATTTTGGAGTTAGGATTATTTTGTCATCATATAGGGAGGGTTTGACAAACCTAGTGATTCGGGGAAGTACAACTGAATGAGCCTGATCGTGGAGGGCTACAGTCGAACTGTAAGGTAAGACTGATAGACCTTGGGAGTACATCTAGTGGGGAATTCCTAAGTGGATTAGTGGGTTATTCCCTAAGGCCGGAAACTACCGTGCAACACAAGAGTACCCCGACTGTCGCGTATATGTGTCTCGGGTTGAGTTGAGGGGATCTATGAGGACTTGACCATTCATGAATTGTCCGTCCACTCTTGTAGTGGCATAGTATCAGGCCTCCTAACCAAGTACTTCAGAGTAGAATGGTACCAAATGATGAAGAAGTATAGAGTGTAGGACATGCATAGCATTTCATCCTTGTGACTATTTGATTGTGATTGAATTAGATTAATCTTTGATATGATGTTCTTCAATGTTTCTCTTTATTTGTGTTTTTTGACTACCTGCGTGTTCTCCTCGTTTATCTTATACTATTACATAATTTCGAAACTCACCCCTCGTTGCTTGTGTTTGGCGCTTGCGAGAGCGCAATCATTTCAGGTTATCAGTTGGTGATCCACGCTCTGATAGGTGATACTGGGTGGGAGTAATTTATCGTATTTTGTTGAGTTATAAATTAATTTAGATTTTTGTAAATTCGATTGATCAATTGTGTTAGTTATATCTTTTAGTTTTTTCTAAATTAGAACATGTTTTTATGTTAGAAATTTTTATTTAATAAACCTCAACTATATTCGATATTAAAGGATTTTTAATTGATTTTTTTTATGCAACCAATTGGTGTAGTGTGGATGTGACTTTCTGAACGTTATAGTTTGGAAGAAAATTTTTATACTCTATTTTGGAACCGCTGCGAATCTCTTTCAAAACTAGTGCATTTCACTTTTTATTTCAATTTGGATTTAGGGTGTCACAAAGATACTATTGAAGTATACAAATCTTACACGAAAAACTATTTTTATCTAGTAAATTACTTAAAGTTTATGGTTTTCAATATCTCTGACATAAAAATAAAAATAAAATACATAATACATAAACTATAATTTTTTACTCTTTAATTTTTTTCATGCTGTTCTTTTGCACATTGGTCACTAAAGAAGCTGTTGGAGTATACTGTTTATACAAAAGAATTTTTTTTGTCATTAATCAATAAGTTAAAATTGCTATTTTTTTTAATATGTTTTAAATAAAATGAGAATAACAATTTATTATTCAAAGCACACATATTTGTCTTTAATCAATTAGTTAAAAATGTAATATTAAACTGTATTTATGATAAAAGTACATCACAACCATTCATAATCATGATTTTAGAAGTAATTATGGTAAAAATTAAACATATCTAATGATATAAAGAATGCAATTGACTGACAATGTAAAATATTTTTTACACCAACAATAAATATAAATTAAATCCTAATTAAAATTAGTGCTTTTGAAATATATTCTACATAAAAATAAGAATATAACTCATTATTCAAAACATAGATGAGAATAGGTTTTTTGAAATGTATTCTACATAAAAATAAGACTTAATTGTTGTTTGATTCTTTTTTTTTATCTCACTAAAAAAAAGAATCCATCTGTTTTAAATTTGTCCACTTTTGGTCTCTCTCTTATGCTTTGTTTGGATGACAAAAAGAAAGTGAAAGGAAAGAAAGGAAAAGAAAAGAATGTTGAAGGAATGAAAGTGAAAAGAAAGTGAGAAGAAAAATATATTTATGTGAATGACATAAATATCCCTACATACAAAATTTGATATATATATATATATATATATATATATAATTTTAAATTAGGATATTTATTTATGTCCATTTTAAGGTATTGAAAAATGTTAGTTTTTCATATATTTAAATATGCATATGATATTATCCTATAAAAATCATTGTTCGAAGCTTTGAGTTAGTATTTGAATTGAGAATAAATTTACATTTTTTCTCATGTTTATTACAACAAAATTCTTCAATTATCAAAATGGGTGAATGGAATGAATAGAAGATGGAGTTGGAAATTTGTTTGGAATGGGGGGTTAAATTTAGATAATGAGAACTTGTTGATTGAACTTTGAAACTTGGTGGTTGGAGTCGAACTAAATCAAAATAGAAGTTGTAACATTCTGTTGTCAAATGTTGTATAAGGAAGTCCTTATATGAATTTGATCTCACAAAACTATATATTCATTTCTTCAAAAGTTTATGTCAATAAATTGTCCAAACAACTAGACAAAATACTTTTATAAATATATATTTTTATGTTGCTTTGTATTCTAAGATATTTAATCGGTAATAAAAGACAAAATTGGAGAGTATCTCGACACATTTTAAAGGTACATACTTTGAGTTTGAAAATTGAATTTATATGTTAGAAAAAATTCAGTTATTAGATTTTCATTATATTAAATTTTTATGACATCTTTTGTAACACCTCAAATTTGATAATAAATTATTTTAATTACCTAATTGGATTTTAAAGAATTATTCTACTATTGCATGTGTTTAGAATATGTGTTGATAAATAATTATGATTAATTTTCGTTAGAAGTGTATTTGCTATAGTGTAATAACTTTAAAAATATTTGATTTAATGAATAAGATAAATTGTAAGCGTTGTATTTATTTATTCTATTTGAATATTTTGTGAAAATTATTAGTATTTTAATAAGAATAATTTGGAGGAAAAGTTTTAGTACCAAGGAGTAAAATAAATTAATTATTAAAGATTTTTCTTATTGAAAAAGGGAGTTTGAGTTAGAATGCGATTTACACCTTATTTTCTACTTCTCTACTCCATTTGGGCTTTTATTACACTGCATAAGACATTGTCATCTGCACCTTC
The DNA here is from genome assembly GCA_037974875.1 of Cicer bijugum. NCBI lineage: Eukaryota > Viridiplantae > Streptophyta > Magnoliopsida > Fabales > Fabaceae > Cicer > Cicer bijugum. The sequence goes on along the minus strand of JBBPBT010000240.1, from coordinate 5,365,329 downwards.
GATCTGTTTGCTACACCCCTTTTTCTGTTTCAATATGGACTTGGCCATTCTGTTTTAGGTCTTTTATATGTTACTTTGGCACCGAGGTAATTGCTAAATGCACCCCCTCTCAACAAATTAAAATCCTGAAGCGCATACTTCTAACCCTCTAGACGGTGCTGCCACTCAAGATTAACATTAGCTGAAATAAAAACTTCAAGTGTTGATTTATCATCACCAGATACCTCATGCTCAACCAAAAGAATATCACTATTCTTAGGTACCAGTATCCTCCTCCAAGCAAAAAGCTTCCATAGTATTGACTTTCCCATTCCATTCACTCAACCAAACCATACCTTTTCCATGTGATATCCTCACTGATGCATTCTTCAAATATTTTTTACCCAGAGCAAACATCAAAAAATAAATTTCTTTCGTTATATCTTTAACGTTAGCATTGGCATCGTCGTCTCCATCAAGAACCAAATTGCCAATTTTGGACCTTGATTCCGATTAACATGGTGGTTTTCGAAAACAATAGTGATCTATGCATCAAAAGCTTCATCCTACATCCGTTGTTTCCAGTTTTGCTAACAATCACGAAAATCTTTCTTCACCGCGTTATGCATATTTGTTACCACTAAGCACTATTTTGAGTTGTTTGTTTCGGTGAGATCTCTTTTGCTTACCTTTTTACAGAGTTTCCTTACTCTTAATATATTTTTTTTGTTATTTATGATTTACAAAAAAATTATTGTTATATTTTGAATCTTAATTTGAATTATGTTCAAACATCAACTAATTTTAAATAAAGAATTTTAGTTTACTATATTTACAATATTGTCGATTAGCTAAACTTATGCATACATTTCTTCATATTCATAATTGCTATTATTTAGTTTGAACGTATATAATTTGTTTCAATTATTCTAATAAGTTAGATATTTTTATTGAAATACCATAACTATTATTTATTTCAAATATTTAATAATTCAATTTATGTAGATATACATATAAAATTTATATATTATAAAAGAAATGTTTGAGACTATATTAGGAGTTGTAAATAATTTATTTTATTGGTTTGTTATGTTTGTTCGATTGTCTTTGCGGGCTATCAAAGAAAAGGATTTGCGAAGGTGAGACACATATTCACTAAGTTATTTGAGTTTGTTGTTGTCATGAAGTTCTCTATCTTCTCTAAGGCGGCGTGAAATCTTCAATCGAGGTATGGGGTGAGAGTGCGTTCGAATTCAGGAGTGTAAATTAAGTGAGATGAAAAGGAAAACCGTATTTCCCAAAATTCATTCGGGGCTCACCACGTAAGGCTGATTTCCTTTGAGTAATAATTGACTAATGAGAAAACTTGAAATTGGTGAGGTTAAAATGCGAGTAAGAAACTTTTATAGGATGTTGTTTGATTTAAATTTTGAAGATTGTGTGGTAATTGAATTATTGTAAAAATTGTGCATTTGACGTATTCTGTGTTTCGTTTATATCTACCTTGATATTGTTATATGATATAAAATGTGATGAATTGTTATTAATTCAATTCCAATTGAAGTAGTATGTGTGAATGATTTAGTATTATTATCTGTGAGTGAAAATCATATATTGTTGGAGTTTGTGTATTATGATGATAAATTTTGAATGTAATATATGACTATAAAAATATGCATTGATGATTAATTGTTGACTTCTGATGTTACCACCTTGATTAATATCACAAAATACATATTGCATTTTATTGAAATGTGATGAATTATTATTAATTCAATTCCAATTGAAGTAGTATGTGTGAATGATTTAGTATTATTATCTGTGAGTGAAAATCATATATTGTTGGAGTTTGTGTATTATGATGATAAATTTTAAATGTAATATATGACTATAAAAATATGCATTGATGATTACTTGTTGACTTCTGATGTTATCACCTTGATTAATATCACAAAATACATATTGCATTTTATTGAATAGTGATGAATTTGACATGTGGCAATGATGGTTTTCTTAATGGAGTGAGTAACCTAGGCCAATGAGGGGAGAAAATAGATGTTTATAATTTTTGAAGTGGAGATTATTTGGTCATCATATAGGTAGGGCCTGACAAGCCTAGTAATTCTGGGGAAGAACAACTGAATGAGCCTGATCATGGCGGTCTGCTGTTGAGCCTTAGGGCAAGATTGTTAGACTTTGGAGGTATTCGGGTGGTGAACTCCTAGGTGACTTGGAGGGAGCACTCCAAATATCGGGAGCTACCATGCAACACATGTTTACCTCGACTGTCGCGTATATGTGTCTCGGGTTGAGTTGAGGGGATCTATGAGGACATGGCCAAATTGAATTGTTCGTCCACTTGCATGGTGGCATAGTATCAAGCCTTCTAACCAAGTAATTCAGAGTTAGAATGGTACCAAAGAAAGAGGAGGAGTCTAGAGTATAAGAGCATGCATAACATTACTTGATTGGTGTGCTTATTTACTTGATGTTATGGATTTTATCAATGTTTAACCTTGATTATTCTTGTTGATTGTAATTTAATATGATATTTATTTAATATATTTTTCGAGTTCTTCTCAATTATTTTATACTATTACATGTTTTCAAAGCTCACCTCTCGTTGCTTGTGTTTGGCGCTTGCGAGAGCGCAGTCATTTCAGGTTATCAGTTGGTGATCCACGCTCTGATAGGTGATATTGGGTGGAAGTAATTTGTCGTATTTTGTTGAGTTATGAATTAATTTAGATTTTTGTAAATTCAATTGATCAATTGTGTTATTTTATCTTTCGCTTAATTGCACTTTTGGTCCCCTTATTATAGGTGAAAATTGAAAGTAGTCCCTCCATTTTGTTTGTCCCCAGTTTTAGTCCCCAAACAGAATTTGAGGCCAAATCATGATGAGTTGTCATTTTTTAATGACGTTTCAATAAAAATGTGACGTGGCAGATGCTTACGTGGAATAAACTCATTATTATATTATTTTTGATTAAAAAATATAATTTATATTTTTAAAAATCATTTTTATAATTGTGACAATATTTTTAAAAATACAATTAAATTGTTAAAATTAAATTAAAAGAAAAAGCACCTAAAATAAACAAATCAAAATCAAAACCCTAAAATTATTTTATCTCTCTCTTTCTATTTCTCTTTCTTCTTCTTCTTCATCAAGATCAACAACAACAATGGTAGCTTCGTTTCCTCCTTCTTCGATTTCTCTAGCAATGTTACGGAACGTCCTCCGCGCCGTTATCCCAAACACTCAGAATCTCCGTCGCGCTTCTTCAGCTGATATGTCGGCGGTGAAGGTGGAAAAAAAGCAAATTTTGAAGCTAACTAAGACACCATGCACCCCATTAACCACACAAAACAAAATTAAACTCATTTCATGATTAAAATGACTCTGAGTTAATTTCAAACTTACCCATTTCAATTTTTTTCTGTTTTGATTTCTGGGTACCCTTAAAGTTTTGAACTTTTTTAGTTGGTCAGTTTATAGATGATAAAAATAGGATTTATTTTAACCCCACAAAAAATTTGCAGAGTTTTTCAGAGATAGAGAGAGAGAGTGTAGTGTTAATGTTGTAGCAGGTACTGTAATGGAAGTATGAAAGTGTAGTACAGTGAGATGTGGAGTGTAGTGTGATGGCAAGAGAGAGTGAAATGAGAAGGACAAAGGTGTGTTGTTTGTTTAATATGAAAAAACTTTGGTTTATAATTTATGTGCACGACTTCATAGTTGTCAGCTATAGATTGAAACATGTTTTATTGTATTTTCTGCTAACTGACATTTTTTTATTGGAAAATGAAGGATTCTTTTTCCTTCCTTCCTTCTTTCTAATCAATATACACATGAAAATAACTTTAGATAATTTGTTATTGGTTTTTTTTTTTTGGGTACAATTGTTATTTAGAAATCGAAGAAGGAGGACACGGAGCTATCATTGTTGTTGTTGTTGTTGATGAAGAAGAAGAAAGAAAAATAGAAAGAGAGAGATAGAATAATTTTAGGGTTTTGATTTGTTCATGAGTGAATGATTTTAGGTGTTTTTTCTTTTAATTTAATTTTAATAATTTAATTGTATTTTTAAAAATATTGTCACAATTATAAAAATGATTTTTAAAAATATAAATTATATTTTTTAATCAAAAATAATATAATAATGAGTTTATTCCACGTAAGCGTTTCCACATCACATTTTTATTGACATGTCATTAAAAAAATGACAACTCATCATGATTTGACCTCAAATTCTGTTTGGGGGACTAAAACTGGGGACAAACAAAATGGAGGGACTACTTTCAATTTTCACCTATAATAAGGGGACCAAAAGTGCAATTAAGCCTTTATCTTTTATTAGGATGTAGAAATTAGTTGTCTCTAAATTTAGAACGTGTTTTTATGTTATAAATTTTTATTTAATAAACTTCAACTATATTCGATATTAAAGGGTTTTTAATTGATTTTTTTTATGCAAGCCTTTTGTGTAAGTGTGACTGTGACTTCCTGAACTTTTTAGTAAAAAAGAAAATTTTTATATTCTATTTTGGGACCGCTGCGAAGCTCTTTCAAAACTAATGCATTTTTCTCTTATGTTTGTAAAGTATTTTAACAAGAGTGAGAAATAAGATTATAATTATCGAAAAGTAAAATAAATTAATTAGGATTTTATTAAAGACTTGAGAAATAAAAAGTAAAAAAGGTTTGACACCATGATACTATCCACACCCCAATTTTCCCGTCCCAGGTTCACACTTTTTCTTTCAAATAGAAGTTCATCTACATCCTAATTAGTCCCTACTACATGAAATTGCTTTGACCAAGTCCATATCATATGTCTCATTAAATTCATGCCTCTTGCAACTCACCAGATATCCTTTTAGCCATCAAATAGCATCCAATCACTTTGACTAAATTAAGCTTCTTCAACAATTGAGGATACATCTGGATATTTGATATCAGCAAGCATCACACAACTTTTTGGACAATTTGGACCCCAAACTTAGGTCCTAATTTGGGTTTTATGGAAGTCGTCCTTGTGATTTAAGCTTTGAGACCTTAGTTTCAAGAAACAAACAACATTTGATATCCTCCTCGTCAAAGCCTTTAAGAAACACTACTTGTTGGATTTTTCGGTGAATTTGACGTCGAACCCTTTCGACACTCTGACAAGTCGATGAGACACTTTCTATAGTTTTTTTTACTTGTTGTTTTGACTCTATTCTTGCTCCTAAAATTATTATTAATTATTTAATATTGATTTTTATGCTTTGCATAATTTATAAGTCGGGCCTCAGTGATTTTGTGATATCACCGTTTATTCGGATTTGTTGTCCATCTACAGTTGCTGTTGAAAAGTTTCATTGATTTCTATGTTTGAGAAAGCGTCAAAATAAAGTAAGAGGCGAGATAACACTTGAATTCATGAGTATAATATAGTGAGATGAACGGGAAAACCGTATTTCCAAACGATTCATTCGGAGTTGACTACGTACGACAATAATCCTTTGAGTGATAAATTGATCGATGTGAAAATATGAGAATTGTGAGATTAAAATGTGAAATAGAAATATTTATAAGCTATTGATTAATTTAATTTCGTTAAATGTGTGATATTTAATATTATTGTGATATTTGATTTTTTTTTCTAGTTAATTGTGTTGATATTGATATTATTGTGATGTTGGATGTTGAATAAATTTGGTGCATATGTTGAATTAGATGAGTTTATGTGAGGTGATTATAAAATATGGATGCATTGTATGCTATAAGTTTATTTGACAATGATGATGTATGATTTATGATAGTAATGTTATAAAATTTTGATAAGTTTATGTAGTGATGTTAATGTTATAAATTTGTGTTGAGAATATGGAAGTACTCCATAATTGATGGAATAATGATGATTTCAACTTGTGTTAAAGATAATGCTCTTAATGGAGTAGTCTAGGATAACGAGGGGAGAAAATAGATGTTGGGAATATTTGAAGTTGATGTGAATTTTTGAAGTGGAGCTTGTTTTGTCATCATATAGGTAGGGTCTGACCAATCTAGTGATTTCGGAGAAGTACAACTGAATGAGTCTTATTGTGGCAGTCTGTTGTTGAGTCTTAAGATAAGATTGTTAAACCATGGAGGTATTCAGGGTAGGGAATTCTTAGATGACTTTGAGGTAGCACTTCAAATGTCAGGAGCTACTATACAACACACGTTTACCTCGACTGTAGCGTATATGTGCCTCAGGTTGAGTTGAAGAGATTTTTGAGGACAAGTCCAATTTGAATTATCTTTCCATCAGGATGGTGACATAGTATCATGTCTCCTAACCAAATACTTCAGAGTTAGAATGATACCAAATTGTGGAGTAGAGTCTAAGCTCATACATAATAATGCATTTTTTTTTGTGATTGTGTTTGTTGTCATTAATGTGTTTAAAAAGTGATAATTGTTTCCCTTGGATTATGTGACGATGTATTGATTTTACTTGAGTGATTTTTATATTATAATATGATATTATTTTTCTTGAGTATTTTGATATATCATGATGTGTTATGATACGATCTATTATGATTGTTTGCGTGTTCTTCTTTCTTATATTACACTATCAACACGATTTCAAAACTCATCTCTTTTATTGTTTGTATTTGACCGACTTGGTCATACATTAGCAAAATCATAGTTACTACAAGTTAATGAATCTTAAAGTTCAAATTTGGAAGAAACTCCGCTCTGATAGGTGATCCTTAGAATAAGAGTTGTAATTTGGAATTTTACTTTTACTTATTTAATTAAAAAATACTTTTTGTATCAAAACCTACAAAGTACTAGTAAATTATTGGAATTAAATTAAGAAATTCTACTTAAATTAAGTTTACGGAAATTGCCATTTTTTATAAGAAGAAAAAGATTTAAAGTGTTCATTTTAATTTTTGAGGGTCACCGTTAAACTTGGAATGCTTACCCTTGTAGTACATTTTATCATGCTTTTTCTTATGCCCACATGTAAGCTGTTATGGAAAATGAAACATCAGTAGAATTAGGACAAAATAAGAAGACAAATATTGAATTTGTTTTATTCTTAAAAGAGGCTGGCTTCATTCAAAGGGTCACTTTGGAACTTGCATTTTAACAGTACAAAGCATTTTACCTCATACTTTCTTTCAAGTCATTTTTTGTTTCACAAACATTTCTGTGTGCTTAATATCAACTGAACAAGTAATGGGCACACAAAGGAATGTTGTTTGTAAAATATAAACTGATGCGGCATACAATGGATAGATGAAGGAAAGTACTTGGTAAAATGTGTTGTTAAAATGAAAGTTCCAAAGTTACCTTTCCGGTAAAACAGAGTGGTGAAAAGAGAATGCATAAAATGAAAGCTGATCATTTTAATCAAATGAAGATTTTTTCTGAGATTCTTGTTATTAATTTGAGGGGATTTTCCACATACAGTAGCATGGTTCCTAGAGTATGTTTTTTGTGTTTTCTTGGTTATGAGATTGTGTTTTATGAGTGTTTGTTAAGAACAAAAAGATGAAGGAGATATGATGATGAAATTGAAGTAGAGAATAATGGGATTAGGGAGATAATTGTTTGCTTACAAAATTTGTGTATAAAAAACAAAAAGGAACAAAAATATGATAATATACTACTATATGGGACTGATGTTGTGTGTTTGTGAAATGGCTAAATGGGGATTTGAAAGCTTTAAAAACAGTTCGGTTAAGTTAGTTGTTATTAGATCCCAACACAAGTCAGAAAATAAGATCCTCCAAGTTTACCATAGAAGGAAACAGTTAGGCAGTTAGTGCTAGGCTAGTAATTAGGATAGTTAGTTAGTTTTCTCTTATTTCAATAAGCATGTCCTATGTTTCTAAATAAGTCTGTCATTGTTGCCCTGAGAAGGCGATGTGATTACTGATTTTGGGAGAAAATTTGTTGACTTGAATAGAGAATCTGCGTTTTGGAACAGATTGATGATTCCAGCCCAGAAATACCTGTGCAGGGCACTGAATCTGATTGTTCTTTGTTAGACTTTTCTTTTTGCTCTGCAGGGGGCTTCACTCAACCTCGTACCATGAGGTTACTGGGCTCTCTACAAGGTCAGACAATTCTCATTTTGATGGATAGTGGAGCTAGTCATAATTTCATCTCTTCTAGCCTTGTTTCTAAACTGAAGTTACCCACAAATCCCACTTCTTCTTACTCTATCAGACTTGGGGGATGGTCGCCAAAGTCCACTTCTGGATGTTGTTCTGATGTAGAAATTAATATCCAAAATTGCTGGGTCAAGGCTGATTTTTTTCCTATTTGATTTGGGTGGAGTGGACATTATTTTGGGTATAGCTTGGCTTGCCACTTTGGGTGATGTCAAGATGAATTGGCAGGGTTTAACAATTTCCTTTGTTAACATTAACCAATTGGTAACTATTGTGGGGGATCCTACCCGCAGGAAAACTTTGATCCCTCCTTAAACCTTGCTTAAAAATAACAGAAATTGCTGCTTTCTCGATCCTTTGGGACACCACCAGTGATAGTTGTCCCCTATTATTGGCTATTTCTTCTGGTCAAGACCTGCAACTGCAGAAACTGTTGGATCAGTTTGCTGTTATTTTCAATGATCCTAAAGGCTTACCACCTAAGAGAGATATTGATCATCATATTCCTATAAAGGCAGGTATTGATCCTATTAATGTCAGACCCTATAGATACCCTCACCTTCAAAAGAATGAAATTGAAAAACAGGTTTCTGACATGCTTGCTAGTGGGGTTATCAGGCCCAGCAACAGTCCCTACTCAAGCCCTGTGATTTTAGTCAAAAAGAAAGATGGGAGCTGGCGTTTTAGTGTGGATTACAGAGCCCTGAATAAGGCCACAGTCCCATACAAATTCCCTATACTAGTCATTGAGGAGCTTTTAGATGAGTTACATGGTGCTTCCTACTTTTCCAAGATAGATCTCAAAGCTGGGTATCACCAAATCAGAATGTTTGAGGAGTACGTTCCTAAAACAGCTTTCCGAACTCATCAAGGCCACTACGAGTCTCTGGTAATGCCTTTTGGCCTCACCAACGCCCCTGCAACATTTCAGTGTGCTATGAATTCTATTTTGAAGCCTTATATGAGACACATTGTTTTAGTCTTCTTTGGTTTATAGCCAAATCTGGGAGGATCATTTGCAGCACTATATCAGGTTTTTGCTACTCTACAGCACCACCAGTATTTTGCCAACTTCAAGAAATGTGATTTTGGAAAGCAAATTGGTTATTTAGGTCATATCATCTCTGAACAAGGTGTGTCCATGGATCCTCAAGATTGAGCGCATCTTAACTTGGCCTATCCCTTAGTCTCTCAAAGCAGTTAGAGGGTTTTTGGGTCTCACTGGATATTATAGACGTTTCATACGTGATTATGGGAAAATTGCAATGCTGTTGACCAATTTGCTAAAGGGAAACTTCATTTGGAACCAGGACAGTTTGGAGGTTTTCACCATCTTCAACAGGCTGTTACTACTGCTTCAGTCCTTACCATGCCTGACTTCTCTCAACCTTTCACTATTGAATGCGATGCATCCAGCTAGGGAATTGGGGCTGTGTTGTCTCAAGATCACAGGCCTATTGCATACTTTATCAAAGGGTTGGCTGATCCTCACCTTGCTAAATCTGTTATGAAACGGATTGATGGCATTGGTGCTGGCTATCCGACATTGGAGGCCTTATCGGGGAAGAAATTCCTGGTTTATACCGATCAAAAGAGCTTGCTTTATTTGCTGGAACAGCAAATCACAACACAAAATCAACAAAATTGGTTGGCAAAATTGCTTGGTCATGAGTTTGACATATTCTATAAGGTGGGATCTGCAAATAAGGTTGCTGATGCACTTTCTCGGAGAGAGGAGGATATGGAATGTCAGATGATTTCTAGACCCTTTTGGCAGGACTACCATGATCTTTTGCTTGAAGTCCAATCTGATCCTGTTCTTGCAAAGATTATCACTGACCTCACCAATGATCCTAATTCTCACATCCACTACACCATGGAGCAGGGCAGATTATGCTACAAAAGAAGGATGGTCATTCCTGCAACTTCAACATGGATTCCTAAATTAATAACTGAGTTTCACTCAACACCTACAGGGGGTCATTTTTATAGAACATACAGAGTATTGGCAGGGCATGAAGCAATCAATCAACAACTTTGTTCAAGAATGTGTTGTCTGTCAAGCAGAACAAGTATCAGGCTTCCTCTCCAGCTGGCCTACTTCAACCTTTGCCAATCCTTAGTGAAATTTGGGAAGATATAAGTAGGGATTTCATAGTGGGATTACCTAAATCTAAAGGATATGATGCGCTCCTGGTCATTGTGGACAGATTGAGTAAATATGGCCATTTTCTGCTCATTAAACATCCCTACTCGGGCAAATTCATTGTTGACATATTTGTCAAAGAAGTGATCTGGTTACCTGGTATTCCTCTCTCTATAGTCAGTGACAGAGACCCTTCGTTTCGCAGTCACTTTTGGCAGGAACTGTTTAAACAGCAGGGTACAACTCTGAAACTTAGGACGGGTTATCATCCTGAAACTGATGGGCAGACTGAGGTGCTTAATAGAATAGCATTTGGGTTTGATTCAATGCATATTGTAACTGTTGAATTCAATTCGAGTAGAAATGGGCAAATCAAAACCAGTTCGGTTTGGTTAGGTTCAATGTAACAAACTGGTGAACTGGTTTAAGAACTTGCTCCGTTCATGGTAAAGTAGAACCGTTTCCGTTCGGTTTTTTCAAAACTGAAAACCAATTCAGTTTAGGTTTAGTTTTGGGTTGGGTAGCTCTAAGTTAAGGGTTATAAAGGAGTTATGAAGTTAAAAGGATCCAAGTTCAAACCACGATGAATAAGAACATCGTGATGTACATATAGTCAACATATTTTCATCAAAGTCTACAAATAAGATTTCTCCTTTTGAATTGTTGTTTGAATGTTTTCATGACCTTATGAATTTCAATGTTTTTGCTCATTGTATTTTGCACTCATTTTAACCTAACACATAAATAAATTAGACTATAAATAAATTAGACTATAGTTCTAGAAAATGTGTCTTTTTCGAATATAAATTTAGAACAAAAAGATACATTTTTTTATTTGCAAACTAGGGAGATTCTAGTTTCAAGAAAAATAATCTTTCATGAAAATGATTTTCCTTTTGTGATGAAATATGTGAATGTCTCACCTTCTAAATGTGGCATGGTTTATAAATAAACCTTTTTATCTTAATGGTTATGATTGCAATCATTTTATTTTCATGAAACCTAAACTCAATTCTACTTGTGTTAAAATCTCTTGGAACTTGCATTTTAACAGTACAAAGCATTTTACCTCATACTTTCTTTCAAGTTATTTTTGTTTCACAAACTTTTCTCCGAGTGCTTAATATCAACTGAACAAGTATTGAACACAGAGAAATGTTGTTTGTAAAATATAAACTGACGTGGCAGAATACAATTGGATAGATGAAGGAAAGCACGAGGTAAAATGTGTAGTTAAAATGAAATTCGAAAGTGACCTTTCGGGTAAAAACAGAGTGGTGAAGAGAGAATGCATAAAATGAAATCTGATCATTTTAATCAAATGAAGATTTTTTCTGAGATTCTTGTTATTAATTTGAGGGGATTTTCCACATACAGTAGGATGGTTCCTAGAGTATGTATAAAGACAATAATCTTGACCCTCATTGCATGATAATGTTTTAAAATTTAATCAATGGGCTGACCACCTAACCCATGGTTTGGCCTGACCCTCATGGGCCTATGGTGGTAGGCTTTTTGGCCTTAAATCCTATGGGTTGGGGCGAGTGGGTGGGCTTTATCATATTGGAAGCTCTAAATGTGTAAAGCCAACACTTCATTGAGGAGTTTCATTGGGTCTCACTGTTGCAGTTTGCTAAAGCCTGTGTGCTTATTGAATTCCATTTTGAATGTTCGATTTGAATTTCTGAGTAAGAGCATGCCATTTTGAAACTGTTCTTTATTAGTTGTTAGGCCTTTCTTGCATTTGCCCTCATTTTTCCAATTTCAGGTAGCGCATCCAATTTTCCATTGTAGTTTTTAGAACTATTTTCTCTGTGTAGTTCTGAACTCATCGCATAATCTGAGGGGAAATTTTTGATCCAGTGTGTAGTCCATTAAAGATACTCAACATGAATGAGTTTAGTGTTGCGTAAACAAGAAGATGCAAGAAGAAGGTTTGGATGTCCAAACGGCTAGAAATGCTGATCACTACGGAGCCCTCATCCATCTAACAGCCTATGTGTAAGTATCACTTTCAAATGCTATTTACCATCATGTATAGTTTCTATATTTTTGTTCTTAGATTCTGAAGTCTGAACATATATCTAACATACAGGTATAACCTAGCAGAAACTGTACGTAACTTGTTATGGAAGATAGGGTATGTGCTTCCTAAAGAAATTGGAGAGAAGCTTAATCATTGGGAGGAAGAGTATTTCAAGAAGCACTCTGTGTTGGAAATGATGAAAAATTTAATGGAATTAATGATAGCAATTAATATAGAACTAGTGTTGTGAATTGGAAAAAATGAGAAGTTACACAGGGAAAACACTCACTAGTAGCATTTATAAGGTGGATGTAATGGACTTGGGTTGGGCCCCAATGGGCACCCAAATTTTGTGAAGGAGGGAAACGCAAGCAAATGGACCACCACACACGCGCGCCCCGCCGCCGTTCGGTCGGCTTGGCTATATGGAAATAAATTATTTATTTTAATTAATTAAATGTTTGCGTTCTGTCACAACTCACAATCTACCCTCTGCCGCCGCCGCCAAATAAGAGAGGGCTCTCCTCAGTTGGAAAAGCACACCAAAAACTCTCCGTATTTGAGGCTTTTCGGTCTTCTACATTGCAGTAGATATCCGATACATAGTATCTGAGCTGTTTTATCTTGGAGACTTCGTGGTTGATATTTTGTCTTGCACAATTTGGGCAGTGCATCGAAACGTCTTAAAGAGAGCGACCTAGTCTGCGACTCAACCCAGTAATTTTAATTGGTGGCATTGTTATTTTTCAAAAAGTTTTTTTTTAAAAAACTTCAGAAACAACAATTTTAAGACGTTTTTTCGAACTGCCATGTCTACCGACGAAATTACTGGGACAAGTTCTTCTGTTTCTAACTTCAACAAATCGTTTCGGTTTGAGGGCAGTCACTTCAAACGATGGCAACAAAAGATGTTATTTTTTTCTAACCACAAAAAAGGTTGCCAACGTTTTGAAGGATGATATCCCTGTTGTTCCAGAAATACCTGCTGAATTAAGCCAATGGGAACATAATGATTACATATGTAAGAATTATATTCTTAATGGACTTGCTGATGAACTGTATGATTACTACAGTGCCGATAGCAATATTGCTTGACAGGTTTGGGATGCTCTAAAGAAGAAATATGATACTGAGGAAGCCTGAGCTAAGAAGTATGTTGTTAGCCGCTACCTCAAATATCATATGACAGATGACAAATCAGTGGAAGCTCAATCTCATGAAAACCAGAAAATTGCTCACGAGATTATCTCTGAAGGTATGTCCCAAAATGAACAGTTTTAGATTGCTGTTATTATTGACAAACTGCCCCCTGCTTGGAAAGATTTTAAAAATTCTCTCAGGCATAAAACAAAAGAATTTTATCTTGAAAGCTTAATAACTCGCCTTAGAATTAAGGAGGAATCTCGTAAACAAGACCAGAAAGATGAAGTTCTTCTACTAGCAAATAACAAGAAAAGGAAATTCATTGGAGCAGTTCTGAAGGCAAATGGCAAACAACTAATGAATCAGAATCGCTCCTCTAAGAACAACAACAAGAATGGGAACCCTCCAAAGGTCCCTACTGCTAGACCGCACCCACCTCCTAGAAATGGTCCTCTCCCATTTACCTATTTCAATTGTGGGAATGAGGGTCATATGGCACGAAAGTGCCGGAACAAGTCAAGCCCTGCAAATCAGGCTAACTTGACAGAAGAGCAATTCATTGCTATGATAACTGAGATCAACCTTGTAGGTGGATCAGATGGGTGGTGGATAGACACTGGCGCCTCTCACCATGTTTGTTATGATCGTGATATGTTTAAAACATACACTGCTGTTGAAGATAAGAAAGTGCTGCTGGGAGATTCCCACACCCCACACCACTAATGTTGTTGGCATAGGAGATGTGAAACTAACATTCATATCTGGAAAAACCTTAATTTTGAAGGATGTTATGCACACTTCAGAAATAACGAAGAATCTGGTTTCTAGGTTTCTTCTCAATAAGGCAGTGTTCACTCAATCTATAGGGGCAGATTTGTACACCATTTTTAAAAATGGTATTTTTGTTGGGAAAGGGTACGCCACTGATGGCATGTTTAAATTGAATGTTGAAATGAATAATATGTCTCCTTCTGCTTACATGTTGTGTGATTTTAATATTTGATATGCTAGACTCTGTCATATGAACAAAAATGTGATTTCAAACTTGAGTAACTTAGGCTTAATTCCAAAGTTATCTCCAAAGGATTTCAAAAAAAATGGGATTTTTGCAGTCAAGCAAAGATAACAAAGAAATCACATAAATCAGTAATTAGAGAATCTGAACCCCTAGAATTAATACACTCTGATATATGTGAACTTGATGGAACACTGACTAGAAATGGAAAACGTTATTTCATAACTTTTATTGACGATTACTCTGACTTTACTTTTGTATATCTGATGAAAAATAAAAATGAAGCGTTTGACATGTTTAAGATCTTTGTAACTGAAATTGAAAATCAATTTAATAAAAAGATTAAGAAGTTTCATAGCGATAGAGGAACACAGTATGATTCTAGTTTGTTTAATGAGTTTTACAAAACCCAAGGAATTATACATGAAACTACCGCACCGTATTCATCTAAAATGAATGGTAAAGCTGAAAGAAAGAATAGAACACTTACTGAATTAGTTGTTGCTATTATGCTTAACTCTAGTGCTGCATCTCACTGGTGGGGGGAAATTATTTTGATTGTTTGCTATGTTTTGAATAGAGTTCCAAAATCTAAAAACAAAACATCTCTTTATGAGATAATGAAGAAAATACAGCTCAATTTGTCTTATCTTCGAACATGGGACTGTCTAGCCTATGTCAGAATCCCCGATCCCAAGAGAATTAAACTTGCAAGTAGAGCCTATTAATGTGTATTCATAGGATATGTTGTAAACAGTAAAGCATATAGGTTTTATGACCTAAATGCGAAAGTGATATAGAGTCAAATGATGTTGATTTCTACGAAAATAAATTCCCTTTCAAATCGAGAAATAGTGGGGGCAGCGAACCTAATCAAGTTCTGGTGATAAGAAACACTAAAAGCAACAAACAAGACGAAACAGAAACTCGAATGAGTAAAAGAGTAAGAGTTGCTAAAGACTATGGACCAGAATATATGGCATATAATTTAGAAGAGGATCCTGTAAATCTTAAAGAAGCTTTGTCATCCTTGGATGCAGATCTATAGCAAGAAGCTATAAACGATGAAATGGATTATCTAGAGTCTAACAAGACCTGGCATTTAATAGACTTGCCTCCTGGTTGCAAACTTATAGGTTGTAAATGGATTTTGAAAAAGAAACTAAATCCCGATGGATCTATTGATAAATACAAGGCACACCTTGTAGCCAAAGGTTTTAGACAAAGAGAAAATATAGATTTCTTCAACACTTTTTTACCAGTCACTAGACTAATATCCATTAGGGTGCTAATATCACTTGCAGCTATTCATAACCTGGTGATAAACCAGATGGATGTTAAAACAACAATTTTAAATGGTGATTTGGAAGAAGAAGTTTATATGGAACAACCTGAAGGTTTTGTAATTCATAGACAAGAAAACTAGGTCTGTAAGTTAGATAAGTCTATGTATGGTCTTAAACAAACTCCTAAGAAATGGCATGAAAAATTTGATAACTTAATCATGTTGAATGAGTTTAAAGTGAATGAAAGTGACAAATGCATTTATTACAAATATGAAAATAACATTTGCACTATCATATGTCTCTATGTAGACGAATTACTCATATTTGGATCAAACATTCATGCTGTAAATAAAGTGAAATCATTGTTGAGTAACAACTTTGATATGAAAGACCTCAGAGAAGCAAGTGTAATTCTTGGAATCAAGATTACTAGGTCAGAAAATGGAATTTCTTTGGATCAATCTCACTACATTGAAAAGATCCTAAAGAAATATAATTACTTTGATTGTAAACCTGCTTGCACACTATATGATCCAAGTGTGAAACTTTTCAAGAACTTTAGTGAAGGTGTTAGACAAACTGAATATGCAAGCATCATTGGCAGCTTCAGGTATGCCACTGATTGCACTAGACCCGACATAGCCTACGTCGTGGGATTGTTGTTCAAGTTTACTAGTAGACCTAGTATGGAGCATTGGCACACTATTGAAAGAGTCATGAGATACCTTAAAAGGACCATGAGTCTCGGATTACACTATCAAAGATTTCTTGTCGTCCTTGAAGGATACAGCGATGCGGATTGGAACACTTTATCAGATGACTCCAAAGCAACTAGTGGCTATTTTTTCAACATAGTTGGTGGTGTTGTGTCATGGAAATCAAAGAAACAAACAATATTAGCTCAGTCCACTATGGAATCTGAAATGATAGCACTAGCTACTGCTAGTGAAGAGCAAGTTGGTTGATATGCTTGCTAGCAAAGATCCCTTTGTGGGAAAAACCATTGTAAGTTGTGTTGATCCACTATGATAGTAGCGCGACTATTGCAAAAATTGAGAACCGTTATTACAATGGTAAAAGAAGACAAATTCGTCGTAAGCACAACAGAATTAGAGAATTACTTTCTAAAGGAGCTGTTATAGTGGATCATGTACGCACTGATGAGAATTTAGCAGATCCTTTGACGAAAGGATTAGCTAGAGAGAAAGTCCTAAATACATTCAAAAGGATGGGACTATTGCTTATAGATTGATGAGTCACCTATGATGGTAACCCGACCTAAAAGACTGGAGATCTCAAGAATTAGGTTCAATGGATAATAACAAGTCATAGTGATATGAGATGAACATGCTACATAATATATGAGAAAAGCATGAGTCTTGAAGCGATGAAAGGATGAGATAATAGAAACTCTTAATGAGATCTATACTCTATGAGGAGTGGAATACCTAGTTACAGGAGTACTCTTGATAGACTCATCTATGTGAATGTGGAAGTGGGGGTCGCTTCCTATGGAATTTTGAGGCAGAATTCCTAGAGCGTTCACTACACTGGGATACACGTGCATGGCCCTAAATGCACGGGCTTTTGAGATTACACCCAATGAAAAGGTTATGTGTGGGTTTGATGTCAGAGATAGAGTTCAAGACTATGAGTCACTTTTGTTGAATCTGATTCTTACTTGCTACACAAAGGTTCAAGTCAAGAGACACATTTGTTTATGCATAATCTTATAGAAGCGTTTGACGCTATTCAAGAACCTATTTTTTAAAATTCAAGTGGGGGATTGTTGGAAATGATGGAAAATTTAATGGAATTAATGATGGCTATTAATGAAGAACTAGTGTTGTGAATTGGAAAAAAGTGAGAAGTCCCACATAGGAGGGAAAACACTCATGAGTAACATTTATAAGGTGGAGGTAATGGACTTGGGTTGGGCCCCAAAGGACACCCCAATTTTGTGAAGGAGGGAGAACGCAAGCAAATGGACCATCACACACGCGCACGCGCGTCGCCGCCGCCGTCCGTCCAGCTCGGCTTTGTGGTGTATTAATTTTTAGCATATGGAAATTAATTATTTATTTTAATTAATTAAATGCTTGCGTTCTGTCACAATTTGATACGTTAATTACGTAACTGCCCTCCACCAAGTCAACTTCATTAATCTGATCCAGTCAAAACCTTAATCAGATTGTGCTTCTGTTATCTGAGGCACTGCCTTCCCCCTTCTCACTTTTTCTTATATTTCTCACGAGTGGCCATAGTGTCATATTACGAGTGGCAGTCATACGACTAGCTCAATTGGTAGTGGGATTGCGATGAGGCGGTACTTATCCTCTAGGTACTGGGTTCGAATCCCACGGAAGGCAAAAACTTGCAAGCATTTCATATTTGAGGAAAGGGGGGTGCGAGAAGCTCGTGAGATAACACAACCGGTAACGCGAATGGTCGGAAAGGTATCGACTTATGTTACAAATATGTGTATCAATTTGTGTCTTTGTGATGTAATCAAACCTTGCTCGGTAATTTTAGCTTCGCCTGCTTATAATATAAATAATATTTAAAGCAACCACATGGATGCAACTAATCCTTGTGTTTTAACATAGTTGTGTAATTCAATTGATGTTGATGCAACTAAGGAATGTTATAGCATCTATGTTGGAAACTTTTATGATTCTAGTTATGTACGTAGATGGAACCATCATGTAGATTTTTTGTGTTGATGCACCGGAAGTTCAGTCGCTAGACAGATTGATTTTACATAACATCAGCAACTAGAGAAATCGATCGGCAAAAGGCTTGGAGATTGAGAAACATGTATCTTATTGTGTTAAAACTATTATGCTTGGTTGATTTAATAAGTTGATTAACACGCGAAGTCAGAATTAACTATTGTAATTGAAATTTACCTTAAACAAAATTTATCAAGTTTCAACAAATAAATATACACCAATACGAAAATTAATTGGAAAATTTAGTTATCATAAAAACTACTATTTTACTTTTAATTTTCCTTCGCTAAAAAATAATAATAATATATTAAATATCATTATTAATAGCTAGAATATATTTTTTGTAAGTAAATATTAGTAAATTAGTGGTTATATTTGTTTTATTAGATTTTGAACTCGAGAAGTTTACCTTAAACAAAATGTTTTAAGTTTCAACAAATAAAGACGGACTAATACTAAAATTAATTGAAAAAATCAGTTATCCTTAAGGCTATTATTTTACTTTTAATCTTCCTTCACATAAAATAAGATAATGACATATTCACTATCATTATTGATAGTGGGATCTTTGAGGAGACGGTACACTCGCTAGATTTTCAATTGAGAGAAAGGGGGGGTGGGGGGCGAGAAGCTCGTGAAGCTAGTAACGTTGGATGGCCGGGATGTTACAGAAATAAGTTGGATCACAATGAATGAAAAAATTATCTCTTAAAAGATTTAATATTATTGTATTCTCGTAACAAGAAATATATACTATAACATATTTTCATATTTACAATTTAAATAAATTATAAAATCCATTTTAGTTTTTTATGTGTTAATGCTAACATATGTTTGGCAAATAAAAGCTTAAAACTTAATTAATTATATTTTAAAAAAGTATTATTATAATGACTCAATCTTTTACTATTTAAAAATTAACTTTATTTTAACAATATAAATAAATAGATTTTTCGATTTTAGTTTTTTTCTTCTTCTATTTTTTTTTATCAGCCATTTTATTTTATTAATAATATTTTTGGGGTGTCTAAATATTTATAGGTAGATAGAAGAGTCAATAAAGTTGAGATGTCAATTAATCACGATGATATCTTTACACTTTCATATTTGCTTTAAAAAATGTTATTCGATCCCGACTCTCTAATTTCAAGTTTACAATACATTTGATTATATCACATTAAGAAATGATATAACATTATTAGATATAAATGTTTAAAGATTCTTCAACAAAAACAATGATGGTTAATTTTTAAACTAAAATACAACAATGGTTCAAGTAAACCAAAATTTAGAGTATGTAAATAAATAAATAAATGATGTTTATGAAAAAAAAAAAACATTTTCACTTCATGTTGACATATTTAATTTTTTAACATTCTCCTAAGTTTTTAAGATTACAAATAATTGTATTGTTAGTTATACAAAACTTTTATTATATCTTTATTTTATCTATTTTTATAGTGAAAAATAATTATATATTTTAATAAAAAATTTATATATTATCAACATCTACCACACAACGCGCGAGTTACAATCTAGTTGTTATAATAATTGGCAATGTTGATCGGTGCTTAGGGGGCATTGTTAACAAATAACAAGGAGTCAATAGCCAAATTAGAGAAATTGTTATTCAAAATTGCAAACTTTAGACAAATGTATATTTGAAGTGGTAAATTATTAGTGAAAATAATTCATTTATAAATTTTTATTGTTGAAATTATGATGTAATATATTAAGTGAATATATTTTTACTCTATGTTGATCTCATACCAATCTATTATAATATATTAAAATATACTTCTAAATTATTCATTTGACATCTGATCATATTTTATGTCATATAACTCTATTTGTGTCACCTCACTTATTTGCTTAGTTGTCAATTTGTCATAGCTAAAATGTATTATCTTTCTATTCTTCATATACAACACAATTTCATTGCATCAACAATAAAAAAAAAAATTTCAATAATAAAAAACATTAATAATAATTCGCAATAAACGTTTCTCTATTATCTATTTATCATTTATTAAATATGAATTTATTTCATAACTATTTCCATTGTAAATCTACATATCTTTTCTATTTTTCTTGGTTGAACCAAGATTCAAGAAGACACATACCGATGTAAATCATATAAGTACAACGACACTTATGAACCTCAACGGCAGGCTACCAGAATTTTGAAGAAGGGTTCTAATAGTGACAACGTGCAGAGGCTATTGAAGAATACTCAAAGCCAGAAGAGGCAGAGTAAACAATACTTGTATGCTATTATTGAAATTTATGCTAACTTTCTCTCTAATTTGAGTATAACAAAATTGTTTTTATGGTGTTTGATGAAATGCCCATGTTATATTTTTAAGTTATCTATCATTTAGAATATCAATAGTTAAAAAAAAAATCTAATTTATTTAATTTTTGTCGATTCCAATTATTAATGTTTCATTCAATAAACCATACATTTTGTCTCCTTTCAATCACTTCTTATTAGGTCTTTTGTTCTATTTTTTTAAACCATAAGATCTTGATATTTCCTAATTTCCATCATTGATAGTAGATCTATTATTACAACGCATATTTTTTTAGCACAATAAATCAACCGAACAATGATTACAATTTACACAATTCTTGGAAAATTAAAGTCCCCACAATAATTAAAGAAAAATAATAACAACACATTTGTCTACATGATAATTTGAAACCTCTAATCCATGTTTTTAACTTTACCTTCTCTAAATCAAATTTCAATATTTCTTTTTTGTATTATATTTGAATCATAAATGACATTATATTTGTTGTTTTTGGCTCATATAACTCAACAAAAAAGACCTGACACAAGAGACATGTGAGTTGACGATGAACAGATGGAGGCTACAAATTGTTTTAACCAAATATTTTAGATTTGTCACTAATTTATAAATTGTTATTCCATTCTAACAAGACAAGCTTATGAGGAAACAATTATTTCCTCAATCGCATTATAAATACCTCATTTTCCATTTTTTATCGTCTCAAATTATATGTCATTTTACAATATCAATACAATATTAATTACTTTTTTTCACTAATACTTTTATTTATTATATTTTAACTCATCAAATTATTCTGCTAATTACAATTAATAAAATAAATGGGATAAATTAAACATTTTATCAATAAAATCAAATGAACTAATCATTTTCTAAAGAATTGTACACGTTTCAAATGAGATATTTAAAGTAAGACTAAAAAAGTGCTTATCTTGAAAAGTGATGTTGTTTTTCACATTAATACAATAAAAACAAATTATCTACCGGGTTCCAGAATTATTCTATTGTAATGCACATGTTTTCATAATTAAATTTAATTAATGTCTTTTTTAAGCTGCACTTATGTTATATATTTGTTTTAGTTCAAACTTTTTCCTTTAAAATAGCCTCTTATTGTAGAAAGAAAAGTAATTACTACTATCAATTCAAATCATTCCACCATTTTTGAATTTCTTTACTAGCCTTGTGAATTTTAAGTATGCTAATGTCACTTAATATTTTTTCAAATTATTTCTTTTTGTAACGTGAATATCATGTGAATACACTTTAGTGACAATTTCCTTCCTTATAATTCATACATCTAATTAACTATTTTTATTTTGAGATAATATTTACAAATAAAACTGTGTAACATAAAATTATATATAAAACTATTGTATTTGATTTGATATATATGTCATTCCATTTATGGTACTAAAGATATAAATTTTATTTAATAAGAGTATTAGTTTACAAAGCAAAATGAAAAATACGATTTGTAAATGATTAATTTTAAAATACACTTATAAATTATATATATCATATAACTTTTAATGGTTACTAATTATTTGAAAATAAATCTCAACACACTTGCGCAACGTGCGGGTAGAAATTTAGTATAATTTGTTATGAAATTTAGATATTTTAAAGACTAATTTGTTAGTAATTATAATTATACATTGATTAATCAACAAATTAAAAACTATTTTAACTGATATATTATAATTTTATATATGTATTTGATAATTTACAAAATTCAAAAACTCAAAAACAAATCTAATGGATGCTTACCATTAGTTGTCTATTCACTAATTTAACAAGGTGGAAAAATAAACGGAAAACTAATTTTATTTAACATTGTTATGAAGAGCTGTACATTTAATGTGCTGTAAAGAGATATTTTTACATATTTTCAGTGAATATTTAGTTACATAGAAATTCGAATCCTTTATCATGTCCTTGTGTATAGGCACTATGTAATATTACTATTACTAATATGCCATATGGTGGTCTAATAATGTATAGTTAATAAAATTCATAAATCTATAATTTTTTTAAGATTAAATATATTTTTAATTTCTTTATATATACTAATTTTTATTTTTAGTTTTCTAAATGTTTTCTTCAAGCTTTGGTTTTTCTAAATTTTCTGTTACAAATTTTAGTTTTTATTTTTTTGGAAAAATATTATATTATATGTTCCAAATGACTTTTTTTAATAGCATATCATTGATAAGACTTTAAAATATTATTAATTTAATAGTTTAACTATTTAATTTTAAATTTTTATTAATTTATCTATAACTTCAAATTAAAGATTAAATTATTAAAATTGAAGATTAAAAAATTTAATTATTAATTTAATGATATTTTAAAGTCTTAACAATGTCATGTCATAAAAATAATGTCAATAAGAAAAAAAAATAAAAACTAAAAACTAAAATTGATAATAAAAAATTTAGAATGATCAAAATTTGAAGGAGTTTTTAGAGAGGCTAAAAATAAATGTCGATATATTTAGAAGAATTAAAAATATACTTAACCATTTTTTTAATGTAAAAATCTTATATAAATATTTATAGGTATGTTGCCATTTTATATTACATTTCTATTTTTTTGCTATTAAATTGAGTACTATGAATTTATTCATAAATTCATCATTTATTTTAGCAAATTTAAATTTATATCATATCGATATATTCTATAAATTTAAATAAATACATATGTGGAAAAAAAAATCTACATAATAGGAGTAATAATGATTTCTCCACTTCCAATATAGCAAATTCCAAAATCTAAAAGCCAAATGGGATTCCATAAATTAAAATGTCATAAGATATACTATTAATTTTATGTTAAAAGATAAATTTTTTGTTTAGTGATATACATATTGCATTTTGACATTAATATTTGAAAAATTGAGTTGAGGGAATGTGGACGACTATATTCAAAAACATAATTACACATATATATTTTTTGACTTAATTACAAATATGTTGATATTTAAGTTAAAATAAAACTGAAGTAACAACAGGTTAAACACTCTGTGTTGGGTAATTGCTTTTATCCAACGAAAGCCTAAACATAATATTACAAATGGAATTAAAGTAATTTTTTTTTCACAAAAAATTAAAGTTATTAAGTAAAATGAATTTGCCCATGAAAAAGTAAAATGTTGTTGAACTCATGCGACATACGACAAACACGTCAAAACTAATACCAACATACTAATCCGTTTCTAAATATAGTGTTCTCTTTATACTAATTAATCATTTCTTTATAAATTTACATCTTTTTCTACAATATATAATAAATATTAAAATAAAATTGAAAATTACTTTTTCCCCAAAAATAAATTAGTAAAAATATTTGGTTCTTAAAATAATTTTTCAATGTCTTAGACCTCTATAAATAAAGACAATTATGGAATGTGTTGCTTCTCTCGACAAAATAGAATTACGTGACATGATCAAATTTGCCATAAAACAAAGAAACTAAAAAAATATTAAATTTCATGGGCTTTAATTTTAAAACGTGACATTTGATGATAAATGGATTCTTACTTTCTACAAGGTATTAATGTTTAATTTTGATTTGTAATAAATTTCTATCAATATTAATATAATATATTAAAATAAATTTTCTAAAATATTATGTTGACATATCACATCTTTATATGTTATGTAAAACTAATTTTGCCATATTATTCAATAGTATGATGCGTCGTATCTAGAATTCATTCATTTTTTATTCTCTATTCTATTAATTCTTTGTCTATATCTCTATAATTAAAAAAACAACAATAAAAAATATAACTCCCATTACAAATTTGATTTAATTGTTAATAAAAAAAAAAACAAAGAATATATTCTTTTTTTTAAATAAAAATGTCAAATTATACATTAGATATTTTCAAAGTAATATATAATTTGTGTTTATTTGACTTTTATTAGTGATCGGATACATATTTTATTCCTTTAATATAAAAAAAGTATTTGTCTATATAAATTGTTCATGAAAATAGAAATACTCATTTTAAAATATTAAACTTATAGATTGAATGAAGCATAAATTAGAGCATATTTTCAATTAACGACAAAAATAATCAAAATCAAGAAGTGATTTCTTATCATTCCCAACATTATTTCGTGTAATTTTATCGTAAAAAATAATACTTTGATTGTGTATACAAACACTAACTCAAAATCACTCATTTTATTTTAATCTTTTTAATTGTGTATACAAACACTACCTCATGTTTTTTTAATCATATTTTATTCTTAACTTTATTGTTTCTCTTTTATTTCTTTGGAGGAAAAACCATCTAACGTTTTTTTATATATATACACACACACACACACGCAAGTCATTGTTTTTCTACAAGTCATTTTATCCCTAGCTTAATTGTTTCTCTTGTAGTGAACGCAATGACCAATCGTGTAGATTAAAATCTCATTTTAATCATGTTAATTGCTCACTCAATGCCAACTTCATTTCTAAACCCTGCGATCCAAATTTACTTCCATCATCCCTTCATATCTCGTTTCGACATCGCTCTCTGCAATCCGCCACCCACTGTTAGTAATCAAGATGCCATTTCTTTTTTTTAAAAAAGACCTCAAATTATTGCTGATTTCATTCTTTAATTATATTTATATATAATATATGTTATATATGATATGGTTCTATCTTATACAAAATATTTATAATTGCAAATTGAAGCAAAGAAAACAACAATAACAACATCAAACTTAATCTGCAATCCCACATTTAAAACAATCACAAAAAGATAGTTTGAAGGGAAATTGGTTTATGCAAACCCTAGAAATAAGAAGAAAAAAAAAGGTCCATAGTAGATGGTTTGTGCACATCCTAAAACATAAGTGTCTTTGACATCACTTAGCCAACAACACACATTAATTTATTTTTTTTAGAAGGAAAACAAAACCCTAAAGGAAATTTAAATCAAATATGTGACTTGTGATAGAAGACAATAAATCCCAAAAATTAAAAATTTACCAAACAAAATAGCAAGCAAACAAAAAACATTTTCAAGTGCACCATAATAGAGAAATCCGATGTGAAAAGAAAATCATTAGGAAAATAAGTTGTCATATATCCTTACTAGCCAAGCAAGTCATGTAAAATTAAAACTACCCCTTATACTATTGTCAAGTTTTTTTGGTATTAACGTTCTATATTCTGAATCACAATAAAAATAAGATAGAAATTGAATAGTGAGTGCATAATTTTGTGAGAAAGAACTAAGATAGATGATATATGGTATTTTACACACTCCTATCAAACTCTAATAGTAATACATAAATTGAAAAAATTGGATCATTCATTAGTATTTTGTTGCGAACTCACTTGATCCTTGTGCATTTCAAATAACTTGGTCAGTTCATCAAGTAAAACATAAACTTCAAACTATATTATAAAAATCAGCAAGAGATCAATTTTTCTCTTAATAGAAGTAATCCTATTTGTGTCTTTGTCGAGCACTAAATATGGTTTTATCTCCCATTCAATATTCAAACGCTGGTCTAAACAATAACTTAAGTAAATTATTCAAGTATTGAAGATTCTTATTTTTTGAAAATTAAACTACGAGCACTTACACACACTTCCCCATGCATTTCATCAAACAAAATACAATCATAAAGAACATTAAATAATTATTGTGAAACAAGATCTGATCATAGTTTACTCAAATAAGAGTAAAATTTATGGTATAACAAGTTCTATATCCTAAAGTTTCAAGTCATGGTGAGATGAATGGTCCAACTATGATGTGTAAAGAATTTTATTTACAATATAGTCTGCTCAAATAAGAGTAAAATTTACAATTAGAGCAATGTTTAATTATTACTCTAATAATCCTACTATAAATATATATACCTCATAAACCACCTACATTACATCAATATTCAATAATATCATATTATTATTTTAACTTAAAACTTTTTAGAGTCAATAATTTAAACAAGTCCTTTGATCTTTTGGTTTCAGATATATGCACACCATGATTGGTACATTTAAAATTCTATTATTTGTTCTTTTATTTTTTTCAAGTGAGTTTGCAAGTCCAATGGGAAACTAATTATTAATTCCTCCAATTGGAAAAGGATTTTTCTTGTAAATTCCTGTACGACAATCCGCTCTCGTTCCATTAACACCAATTTCATCAATTATATGGGTGTTTAAATCAACCCAAACTAGTTTATCATCATATGTTTTGAAGCAAATGTTTCCCTTCTTCCCAACCCCAATGGGACACTCAATGAAAGGTAAGGGCCCGACAATGAAGAGTGTAATCCATGATTTCACCACGCCAAGTTCACCCAAAGTTGAAATATGAAAGGTAGTTGTTCCGGGACAATTTGAGATCAAAGAAATTGACTCATTTAACACCACCAAGTGTCTTGCCATATGTCCAATTCTACAACCTTCATACATGTCTAACGATGCAGGTGTTGTAACCAACGCCTCGTTGATCAAGTCAAACGATACCAAATATTCTTCCAAAGATGAATATCTTCTACACCACCAATGACACATTCCATTAATGTGCACTCCGGCAGCATAAGCGAATTCATCAATATAGTAATAAGGTATGTCGATATCAAGTATCCTCCAAGAGTTACTACTAAAACTATAAATCTCCAACACGGGGTCAAACGATCTATCTTTCAATGGCACATCTATTTCTTCGTCAGTGATTGGGCGAAATTTCGTATATCGAATGACTTTATAGTCGTCTCTAATATGGTCATAACCAAATCCAATAAGCCCCAAATAAGGGCTCTGATAAGGTACACACTCTTCAGGGATAGGAGGAATGGAAAAGAATTCGGCAGTAGTCGGGTTCCATAATACAATTCGGAATCTTATTGGATCTTCTCGACAAAAACACAAAATACCATTAATACTTTTGAAACCTAACATAAAAGTACCATAACCAAAATCGTCAATTGAAAATGGCAAATCTATCTTGATCTTATTATCAAACCGCTCACTTTCACTAGTGAGCAAATAAAATGAGCAAATATGACATTTTTCAGGTGGCGATGGCGGATCAACATCAATGAGTAGGAGAAAGGTATCGCCAGAATCAGAATCGTTATTATTAGATAAGAAATGGTTGCGGAACATTTTCATGAAAGTATGATTTTCAAATAAAATTGACCATGATTTGTTTATGCATTCAAAACGCTTCATAGATTTGAGAGGTAGTTTTGATATAATGGAGAAAACAAGATCGTCATGAATATGATTAAGTTTGTTTCTTGCCTTTAACTCTTCATTCGTCATAGCTACAACTTTCTCCATCTTCAACTCTAACAAAAACGTGTTTTGATTGCGATTTAGAAAATACACAAAGTATGCAAACTCCACAAAATTAGAGATCTATTAGCGAAACACATGCATAGCCAACCAATATGAAAAGGGCTTTTCCTTGAACTTCATTTATAATAACTAGTCATGTATTTTATCGATATAATACTTCAGTTTTTTGTTGTTGAAAATTACAGATTATGTTTTTTACTTATTAGATAAGTAAATCCAAAGTTAGTTTAGAAATTATTAAACATTGTAAAATATTACTTTGGCACAAAATTTACTTTAAAATAATTTTGTCATTTTTTTCTCATCATTCAACAAAAATATCTTTGAAAACGCAAAAAATATCTTTGGATCATTGTGGTATCGATTTTTTTTTTCTTTTTGCATCTCCTCAATTTTTTATGTTTCCTCAATTTTTTTTTTCTTCATATTTTAGCTACTATCCAATATATTATATTTCAATTCAATTTTTACCTTCTTTAATTTTTTTCAAGTTGTTATTATGAAAATGGATCACTCAAGAGATTATTAGAGAGTCCACACTATATATTAAATACATATTTGTCATTAACTAATTAACTAAAATTAATGTTTTTAATATCTTCTACATCTCATATATTATATATCTAAAAAAATTATGTTCAGCCCTTTTACGTTCTTACTAATTTTGACACCTCACTAGCTATGTTCATTTTCTCCCTTCTCTCACTTATCATATCTCAATTAATTTTTTTATTCTCCTTTTTACAAATAATTTTTCTGCAAACGAGATACTCTAAGAGACTATTGGAGGATAGATAACAAATACAAAATAAATATTTGTTATTGGTTAAAATTAATATTTTTTATGATAAAAGTACATCACAACCATTTATAATCATGATTTTAGAATAATTATGGTAAAAATTAAACATATCTAATGATATAAAGAATGCAATTGACTGACAATGTAAAATATTTTTTACACCAACAATAAATATAAATTAAATCCTAATTAAAATTAGTGTTTTTGAAATATATTCTACATAAAAATAAGAATATAATTCATTATTCAAAACATAGATGAGAATAGGTTTTTTGAAATGTATTCTACATAAAAATAAGACTTAATTGTTGTTTGATTCTTTTTTTTTTTATCT
This sequence comes from Cicer bijugum, assembly GCA_037974875.1. Taxonomy (NCBI): domain Eukaryota; kingdom Viridiplantae; phylum Streptophyta; class Magnoliopsida; order Fabales; family Fabaceae; genus Cicer; species Cicer bijugum. Next base: position 5,336,062 of record JBBPBT010000240.1, on the reverse strand, counting down.
CACTAAAAAAAAGAATCCATCTGTTTTAAATTTGTCCACTTTTGGTCTCTCTCTTATGCTTTGTTTGGATGACAAAAAGAAAGTGAAAGAAAAGAAAGGAAGAGAAAAGAATGTTGAAGGAATGAAAGTGAAAAGAAAGTGAGAAGAAAAATATATTTATGTGAATGACATAAATATCCCTACATACAAAATTTGATATATATATATATATATATATATATAATTTTAAATTAGGATATTTATTTATGTCCGTTTTAAGGTATTGGAAAATGTTAGTTTTTCATACATTTAAATATGCATATGATATTATCCTATAAAAATCATTGTCCGAAGTTTTGAGTTAGTATTTGAATTGAGAATAAATTTACATTTTTTCTCATATTTTTTACAACAAAATTCTTCAATTATCAAAATGGGTGAATGGAATGAATAGAAGATGGAGTTGGAAATTTATTTGGAATGGGGAGTTAAATTTAGATAATGAGAACTTGTTGATTGAATTTTGAAACTTGGTGGTTGGAGTCGAACTAAATCAAAATAGAAGTTGTAACATTCTGTTGTCAAATGTTGTATAAGGAAGTCCTTCGAAAAATTCATATTTTTGCTTGGAGGTTACTATTAGGAAGGCTACCAAATAAGGAAAAGTTGATTAGGAGTGATACCCTTCATATATCTCTACTATTCATCTCACATTTTATATTCTTCAATTTAACTTTTGTATCTTACACATCATATACATAAGATAAAAATCATTTAAAAAAACCTCGTCATAAAAATAATTCTACCATCTTCTCACTCCAATCAACATTTGTGACTCCTCTAATTCTAACTTTACATATCCTGTAGTTTAATTGGCAACAAAATACGTTATTGACGTTATCTCATCCAAAATGTTTCAGTAATCATCTGTAAGTATGAATCCGATCTGACGAAGTCATATATGAATTTGATCTCACAAAACTATATTTTCATTTCTTCAAAAGTTTGTGTTAATAAATTGTCCAAACAACTAGACAAAATACTTTTATAAATATATATTTTTATGTTGTTTTGTATTCTAAGATATTTAATCGGTATCAAAAGACAAAAAATTGTAGAGTATCTCAACACATTTTAAAGGTACATACTTTAAGTTTGAAAAATTTAATTTATATGTTAGAAAAAATTCAGTTATTAGATTTTCATTATACTAGATTTTTATGACATCTTTGGTATTCTCTATATGTCAAAAAGAATTCAGTTATTTGCAGTTTTCTTTCATTATATTAGATTTTTATGATATATTTGGTAGTCTATATAATAATTTGTTTTGTAGCTTATGTCCTATTAAAAAATTACAGTTCACTACTAGAGATCTGCATTTTTCCTGCGGATATGAGCAAAAAATCCACAGAAAAACATGTTACCTGCGGAATTTCTGACGGAACCTTATCCCCACGTAAAACCTTCGTGGATAATTGTTACTTGAGGATTTTACGATCCACATGTAAATTACATGCGGATAAATCCGCAGGAAACGGAAATACAATCCGCAGCAATGTTGAACGAAATTTGAGGCATTTTCTTACGATTTTTCAAGCAGAAATATCTGCAGCACATTTTTTACAAATATATTTCGTATGAAAATTGGCAGGTAAATCCATACGAAATTTTATGCATATCGCATAAAAATCCGTAGGTAAATATAAAAATTATATAAAGATCCACAAGTAAATATAAAAATTATATAAAAATCCGCAGGTACATTTTTTTCTGATTTTTTATTTATATAAAAATTTTAACTAAAAATATATGAAAATATTATTATAATATATTTTTTAAATATTTAATATTAATCTTTAATTGAAATACTATTGCAATAATCCAAAACTAAATTTATATCATGTTTTCAAATCAAAATTAAATATTTATTAAAGCATGAATAGAAACAAATACTACTCAGCATCAATAGTAAATTAAAGAACAAAAATGAATATCTCAGCTAAAATTCACTGATATGAATTACTGAGTCAAAAAATCAAGTTCCTCAGATACAGCCAGCCAACTCCTATTTCTAGTATTTTGCTCAGGCCACAACTCAAGTTCCTCCTTGACAAACAAAGCCAACATTGTTGCTTTACACCACCCTTCTGGACTGAACTCATCTTGGTGGGTCTTACTCCTAAACTCGTAGCATCCAAGACAATCTTGACACCCAATAGCCACAAGTTTCAGCCATCGGTTTGCAAGTATCCATCCATCCAAATCACAAGCTCAATATAGAAATGTAGCAATTAAAATAACTAAATCAGAGTATAACTTTCAACTTTCAAGGGACAGCCGAACAAGAGTGAAAGAATCAAAAGCATCATGCCAAGACAAAAAAAAAGACAATAGCAAAATCACTGACTTACATGTTCAAATCTGAAGTAAATGCTAAAAAAAAAAAGATTTGAAAGTGATAATATTCCACTCTATTTTAAGGTCAAATTCACCATATTTTAAATGTTCATGTGCATTCTTGTGCTTTCACACCCATGCAAAGTTTCGAAAACTGTTGCAAATATCAACAGGGACCAACTCAGGCTACAAAGATTACTATGACAAGATTATATGACTTCCTCACATGCAGTAGAGCCTAGGCTTACATTATGAGATCATCAAAACATTCAGACTCTTACATCCATTGATATAATAGAAGCTCAAAAGTTAAGAAATTTTTTCCTGCGGAATTATAGATGATGAATCTTCAACCATAACAAAATATATATAACTTGCTCCAACTTTAAATCAACGTGTAAATCATGCAACCAAGACATTAACCTGCAAAAAATTGAATAAATGGAAATTGAAGCTTGAATACTTACAATGTAGTTCTGCTATATAAGGTAGTCCTGTTGTCCTAAAACCAGAGACGCACCGCCGGCAAAGTTCAGACTCACTTGAGGAAAGACATCAACGCCACTAAACACAGTATAAATAGAAAGAGGTGGAGAAAGGGTGTTAAGAACTCAAGAGTCTATGTTTTAAGCATCCGATCGGGAAAAAAAATGTCAAAAAATAATCTATTTAACATCTATGATTTATGAAAAGTTCCACTTAACCTGGTGGTTATCAAGTAAAAATAAAAAATAGTACACAAGAAATCTAGGTCGATTTTATTTAAATGTTCTAACAGTTTAGTTAATTTTTCTTAATTAACCAAACCATGAATAATTCTAACTACACAAGAGAGATCTAATCTGCCTTCTTTCGATACTTTTGAATCTTAAATATATCAGTGTTGGTGTGTTGAGCTATTACTTCTATGTGGTTGCTCAATTGTTTAAAAAAATAAAGTCATCACATTTCTAGTAGATAATCTTGATTAAATGAATGAATTGAGGGAGCAAACTGGGCCATGGCTACTAAGAGCTTTTCATTTTCACAGCTATTTAATGGTGAAATTTCACACCTAACAACACCATAATACAAATTTGTATGCATGATAATAGACATATATGTAAACCATGCCCCTGATGAGATCATCAAAACATTCAGACTCTTACATCCATTGATATAATAGAAGCTCAAAAGTTAAGAAATTTTTTCTCACCAATAGGTCTCCTCGAACTCCCGCTTCTTCTATAGCTTCCCTTGCAGCCGCCTCCTCAACTATTTCATCATTCTCCCAACCTCCCTTTAATGGAAAAACGACATCATAATAATCAGTTAATGTCAGCTTCACTTAGGGTCCATTCAAAAAACAATGCACAACTGATCTCAGCCAGAATAAGTTACAAAACAAAGCACAAATGAGAAGCAACACATCATTTTACGGATCCTTAACCTGCATTCAATTATGCAAACTAATTTTTGACAGCATAATATGCAATTCAATAGAGGTTTTAATCAATAGATTCATTATAGGGTTTTTAAAACATTTACAACAAGGTCTGATTTATTCAATTTGAGAAAAGAAGAAGCAAAGCATTTTATAATTTGATACAGTAGCTAGTTATTTTAATTTTTTTTTTGGTAACCTCCTAAAATGTACAGTGGTCTTCCAGTGATTCAGAACCCAATTAAACCCAAAAAAATGATTTAATGGAGGGAGATAACACTCATGCTCATAAAATACAAGAGTGGTTGCTGCTTACTAAAATAGAAAGTATCATAAATTTTATAATCAAATCCTTTGACTTTTAGTAGACCAACTAACCTTTCAATGTAACAGTCGTCTTCTGTATTAACAAGAATGGCATCACCAGCTACAATGTGAGGTGGAACCTGGACGATGTTGACCATATGGACAAAGACAGACAAGACATAAGCACTTTGGCCCTACCAGCAACAGATATTGAATCAATTTAATTCAAATGGAAAGAATATATAGCAGAGATACCGTCATATCATTTTGAAAATAATCAATTGATTAGTCATATTGATTTTGTTGACAAAACATGTAAATATTGTAAATATGTTAATAATATCTTGTAAGTTGGTCTCTCATTTTTCTCATTGCTTTACATAGATTTTTTTTATAAATTATTTATGCTACTAAATAAACGCAGAAGAGAAAAAGAAATAATCATTTGACTTACTTCAATTGTAGGGCCATTGTCCAGTACTACCTTTCTATTCCTTAAATCAAGGAGGGGACAAAATCAGTACAAAAAATTAAATTGAATGAAAATTACAGAGAATCTGAAATATTCCAACTCAGAAGTTGACTTCATCAGTGCTATGTATTATGACAGATTCAAATTGCAAAATTCTATTGATGCAGAAACAGAAAACTAATCAGAAATAGGGCTGCCAAGCAGTCCATACCATAATTTTCAATGCCTTTACTTGCAAAATAACATCATTTCTTAAACATACACAATAACAAATTGGACATTCAAAACCCTAAGCGATGTTAAAATTAGCTTCAACCCAAATCTCTGACTCTAAACAAACACAAAATCAAGTGAACCAGAAAAATGAATTGAAATGTACCACGATTAATGTCACAAACTAACGAGAAAGTAGCATTAGTGATAGAATCAAACACCTCAATAAATTGAAACTGAAATCGGCTTAAAAAGCTGAGGAAGATTTGAGGAATGAGAAGCGCAAATCAACTTAAAGGAGAAGTGAAAGCGTGAAGAATCTGTGGGAGAGAAAATCAAAATATGAGAAGCAAATCCACAATTTTGAAGAATAACATAAAATCCCTAATTTTGAACATATGAAAAACCTTAGCAATGATTTCAGAACACAGATATATTACTAAGAGAGCTATCGTGGCTATTTGCGATGGAATATACTGCTTTTTTTTTTTTAAGGAGTGACTATAATTTCAACAACTAAGAATAATTTTTCTTTTTAAAATAATAATTTCAATATCGAGAATAATTTAAATTTTTATATTAATAATAAGAGATATATTTAGATAATAAATATACATAATAAATTAAAAATAATTTATATTTAAAGATAAATTTATTTTTTTAAATAATATTTATAATTGAAAAAAAATAATATATAAACAATAACTAATACTACACTAAATATGTCGTTAAATATTATACTAGAGCCATAATTTCTTAAGATGCAACTTAACATGCTATTCTTTTACAAGAACTTTAACATGTTTATTTAAACATAAACCAATACTTATTTTCATTTTACAAATACAAATAAAAATTAAAATATATTTTATTCAAAATTTGAAATAAATAATTTTAATTTTTTTATATACTTTTAAGACTAGAGTAATACTAAACCTCTAATAACTGAACCCACCACAATATGAAGGCTAACCTTCTTTGTATTCGAATCGAAATTGCTTAGGTCAATCAAATCTGACAATTCAATCACTTTCATTAATTCCAAAAAAAAACTCATTATTCCAATAAAAATATAATGTTGCATCAACCATTTTTCAAAAAGCAAAAGCGTTAGATCGTAGAAGTTTAATAACTTTTAAGAAAAAAAAAACAACATTTTTTTTTAGGAGATTAAGTATTCGCTGGAAAATCCACAGGCACTACCTGCGGAATTTGCTACGAATATATCGGAACATTTCCGCAGATAAAATCTTAGGAAAATTGTGAAATTTGCGTAAAGTCACGTACAAATCAGCCGCAAACAGAAACGTTACCTGCCGACTTTGCTGCGGATTCGAAGCTCGCAAAGTAGGAAAATTATTGGGTATTACCTGCGGAAACAAATCCGCAGGAAATGCCCCAGGAAAAACGCTAATTTCTAGTTGTGGTTTATGTCCTCAAATAAATTTAAAACCGTTTTCATCTACAAAACTGACGAGACATTCACACACAACTTCTTTCATGTTAATCGATTCAATATTAGAGGGTTCAAATTCATCTTGTATCTCATTCAACTATGATAAAATATAAACTTTTAAAATAATATTGTGATCTTAGTTTTATAATTTTAATAATATAACTTAATCAATGACATTTTACTCTTTAATACACAATATTGCAATTTTGATTTTATTTTAATAGTTAATAAACAGTTTTTTTGACAAAATTATTAAAAAATAATTGAAATTTACTTTAAATAAAAACATTTGAAGTTTCAACAAATAAATACATAGTAATACTAAATTTAATTTGAAAATTCATGTATATTATAAATGTTAGTAAATTAGTAGTTATATTATTTTTATTTGATTTTAAACTCAAAACCTCTTAGAAACTCTTGAGTGTTTCCTCAACAACCAAGCTATAACTTAATTCAAATATGTATTCATGGTAATTCATTACATATAAATACATATGTTTTCAATGTAATTTATTATATATAAATACAAATAAAGTATCGTTTAAATTGCAACAACAAAAAATTAATAAATTTTCAACAAAAAATTAATAAAATTTCAACGAAAATGTTATATCTCTAAAGTTAATAGAAAAATCCGTAAAAAAAAAAAACAAATTGGAACTGAGGTGTATCTCGACACATTTCAAATGTATATATTTTGAGTTTGAAAAATTGGATTTATATGTAAGAAATAATTCAAGTAATTACAGTTATTTTTTATTCAATTAGAATTTCATCACACATTTAGTATTCTCTATGTCTATTTGTAGTTTATGTCGTGTTAAAAAAATATAGCTTATGTCCTCAAATATTTTTTTGAACAAATATTTTCATCTACAAATTCGATATGACCTTCAAACATAATCCCTTTCATGTTTAATTAATTTAATATTAAAGGATCCAAATACATCATGCATCTCACTCAACTATGATAAAATATAGACTTTTAAAATAATTTGAATTTATTATATTTTTAATTTTAATAAAAAAAATTGATCAACAACATTTTACTTTTTAATACAAAAGATTGCAATTTTAATTTTTTTTAATAGTTTTATAAAGTTATGTGATAATAATTGTAATTAAAGTTTACTTTAAACAAAGTTTATCAAGTTTCAACAAATAAAAATACACACGAGTACTAAAATTAATTGGAAAATTTAGTTATTATAAAAGCTGCTATTTTACTTTTAATTTTCGTTCGCTAAATATTAGTAAAATAGTGGTTTTATTTGTTTTATTAGATTTTGAACTCAGAGTAGTTTACCTTAAACAAAATATTTTAAGTTTCAACAAATAAACACATACTAATACTAAAATTAATTGTAAAAGTCAGTTATCCTTAAGGCTATTATTTTACTTTTAATTTTACTTCACAAAAAATAAAATAATGACATATTCACTATCATTATTAATAGCTGAAATATATTTTTTTTTATAAGTAAATATTAGTAAATTAATAGTTATATTATTTTTATCAGAGTTTAGACTCGAAACCTCCTTCTTAAAACTATTCGGTGTCCCTCACTTAAATTACACTAACAAAAAGT
>JBBPBT010000240.1:5298341-5313310 GCA_037974875.1 Cicer bijugum | reverse complement strand
AAAAAAAAAAATAGTGTTCTCACAAATTCATAAACTAGTAAAATCCCTAAATTAACATCATTTATATATTTTTGTATCAACTCCTTTTTTATTACCTCTATCTCTATATGTAATGTTTGTTTGTAATTTTTTTTTAATAAGATTGTTCAAATTCCAAATACATTATTAAAGTTGTCATAAAAAATAAGCACACAATGTCTCAATTGATTAGGACAATTTTAAAATGATTCATATATTATCATAATTCACATGCTTTATCAATATAAAAAAAATTATTCTATTTCTTGAAAAGATTATCATCCTCTCAAAGATATGCAATCCAAATAATAGAGATGGTAAATTAGTACATGACTCAATAATAAGTACAATGACTTTGTATAAAAATGCGATCAACATATATGGATATACAAAAGTAGTAATGGTAGCCACCTGCATGCATGCAACACATGTGAGGGAGTGCAATAAAAATACATAACACCATTTAGAAGCAATGTAGGCTTTTGACATCTTCAGTGCAAATATTGACATAAAACTACATCTTTAACACTGAATTAATGAATAGTACAACATCATATGATCTTCAAACTTAATCTGCAATCCCACATTTAAAACAATCACAAGAAGATAGTTTGAAGGGAACTTGGTTTATGTAAATCCTAGAAATAAGAAGAAAAAAAAGGTCCATAGTAGATGGTTTGTTCACATCATAAGCCAACAACACACATTAATTTATTTTTTGTAGAAGGAAAACAAAACTCCAAAGGAAATTTAAATCAAATATGTGACTTGTGATAGAAGGCAATAAATCCCAAAAAATAGACATTTACCAAACAAAAAACATCTTCAAGTGCACCAAAATAGAGAAATCCGGTGTGAGAAATCCGGTGTGAAAAGAAAATCATTAGGAAAATAAGTTGTCATATATCCTTACTTGCCAAGCAAGTCATGTGAAATTAAAACTACCCCTTATACTATTGTCAAGTTTTTCGGTATTAACGTTCTATATTCTGAATCACAATAAAAATAAGATAGAAATTGAATATTGAATGCATAATTTTGTGAGAAAGAACTAAGATAGATGACATATGGTATTTTACACACTCCTATCAAACTCTAATAGTAATACATAAATTGAAAAAATTGGATCATTCATTAGTATTTTGTAGCGAACTCACTTGATCCTCTTGCATTTCAAATAACTTGGTCAGTTCATAAAGTAAAACATAAACTTCAAACTATATTATAAAAATCAACAAGAGATCAATTTTTCTCTTAGTAGAGGTAATCTTGTTTGTGTCTCTTTCGAGCACTAAATATGGTTTTATCTCCCATTCAAGATTCAAACATTGGTCTAAACAATAACTTAAATAAATTATTCACGTATTCAAGATTCTTATTTTTCTAAAATTAAACTAGGAGCACTTACACACACTTCCCCATGCATTTCATCAAACAAAATACAATCACAAAGAACATTAAATAATTATTGTGAAACAAGATCTGATCCTAGTTTACTCAAATAAGAGTAAAATTTATGGTATAACAAGTTCTCTATTCTAAAGTTTTAAGTCATGCTGAGATGAATGATCCAACTATCATGTATAAAGAATTTTATTTACAGTATAGTCTGCTCAAATAAGAGTAAAATTTACAATGAGAGCAATGTTTAATTATTACTCTAATAATCCTACTAGAAATATATATACCTCATAAACCACCTACATTACATCAATATTCAATAATATCATATTATTATTTTAACTTAAAATTTTTAAGAGTCAATAATTTAAACAAGTCCTTTGATCTTTTGGTTTCAGATATATGCACACCATGATTGGTACATTTAAAATTCTATTATTTGTTCATTTAGTTTTTCAAGTGAGTTTGCAAGCCCAATGAGAAACTAATTATTAATTCCTCCAATTGGAAAAAGGTTTTTCTTGTAAATTCCTGTACGACAACTACCTCTATTTCCATTAACACCAATTTCATCAATTATATGGGTGTTTAAATCAACCCAAACTAGTTTATCATCATATGTTTTGAAGCAAATGTTGCCCTTCTTCCCAACCCCAATGGGACACTCAATGAAAGGTACGAGCCCGACAACGAAGAGTGTAATCCATGATTTCACCACGCCAAGTTCACCCAAAGTTAAAATATGAAAGGTAGTTGTATCGGGACAATTTGAGATCAAAGAAATTGACTCATTTAACACCACCAAGTGTCTCTCCATCTGTCCAATTCTACAACCTTCATACATGTCTAACGATGCAGGTGTTGTAACCAACGCCTCGTTGATCAACATAAATAATTACCTCTACTGAGAGAATGAAATGGTTGCGGAACATTTTCATGAAAGTATGATTTTCAAATAAAATTGACCATGATTTGTTTATGCATTCAAAATGCTTCATAGATTTGAGAGGTAGTTTTGATATAATGGAGAAAACAAGATCGTCATGAATATGATTAAGTTTGTTTCTTGCCTTTAACTCTTCATTCGTCATAGCTACAAGTTTCTCCATCTTCAACTCTAACAAAAACGAGTTTTGATTGCAATTTAGAAAATACACAAAGTATGCAAACTCCACAAAATTAGAGATCTGTTAGCGAAACACATGCATAGCCAACCAATATGAAAAGGGATTTTCCTTGAACTTCATTTATAATAACTAGTCATGTATTTTATTTTATAGAAAAAACAACATAAATATTTAATATATTTTTTTCTAAAACAAATATTGTGTTGTCTTTATCTTTTTAAATATTTGATTTCATTTTTTTATCATTATTTAATATTTTTATGCAAGTGGTGAACTTTAATCTTCGTCACAATCACAATAAAATTATAACAACTGGTCATTGAAATCATTTTCGGCAAATATATCTTTGATAATATCCTTAAAAATATCAATTTAACCTAATAATAAGTTTGCACTTGAAAAAAGTTCACATTTATCAAAATTCTATCTATATATGCATCTCCTCTATGTTAGTTTTGCACATCTAACTTTATAAATGTTCCAAAATTAGACATCAACAATTTATGACAATAACATACTACTATTATGGTTAAAATGATTAAATTTCACCACTTATAAAAAATAAATAAAAAGAGATACAAAATCAAAAAAATAATTAATAAAAAATAAAGGATAAATAAAATATTTAAACCTAATTATAAATATGATAGCAGTTTTTTGTTGTTGAAAATTACAGATTATGTTTTTTACTTATTAGATAAGTAAATCCAAAGTTATTTTAGAAATTATTAAACATTGTAAAATATTACTTTGACACAAAATTTTTTTAAAAATAATTTAGTCATTTTTTTCTCATCATTCAACAAAAATATCTTTGGAAACGCAAAAAATATATTTGGATCATTGTGATATCGATTTTTTTTCTTTTTGCGTCTCCTCAATTTTTTGTGTTTCCTCAATTTTGTGTTTGCATATTTTAGCCACTATCCAATATTTTATATTTCAATTCAATTTTTACCTTCTTTAATTTTTTTTCAAGTTGTTATTATGAAAATGGATCACTCAAGAGACTATTAGAGAGTCCATACTATATATTAAGTACATATTTGTCATTAACTAATTAACTGAAATTAATATTTTTTTAATATCTTCTACATCTCATATATTAAATATCTATAAAAATTATGTTCAGCACTTTTACGTTCTTACTAACTTTGACACCTCACTATTTTAATAGGTTAATATTATCTTTTTTGTCTCATAGCTTTGTTCATTTTCTCCATTCTCTCACTTATCATATCTCAATTAATTTTTTTATTCTCCTGCTTACAAATAATTTTTCTGCAAACGAGATACTGTAAGAGACTATTAGAGGTTATATAGATAACAAATACAAAATAAATCACTACGCCAAAAATAGTCTTTTACAACGTTTTTTTAAGTCTTTTACAGCGTTTTTTCAAAAAAAAAAAGCGCTGTGAAATCGAGCGCTGTAAATGATACAACAGTGCTTTTAAAAAAGCGCTGTAAATCATGTAAATATAACGCACGCTTGTTATGCACCTTCTACAACGCTTTTTTCAAAAAGCGCTGTAAAAGGCATACCCATAATTCATAAATTTGGTGTACCTATTACAACGCTTTTTATAAAAAACGCTGTAAAAAGCATACCCATAATTCATAAATTTGGTGTACCTTTTACAGCGCTTTTTTCAAAAAACGCTGTAAACGGCATACCCATAATTCATAAATTTGGTGTACCTTTTACAATGCTTTTTATAAAAAGTGTTGTATAAGGCATACCCATAATTCATATATTTGGTGTACCTTTTACAACGCTTTTGTATAAAAAGCGCTGTAAAAGGTATACCCATAATTCATATTTTGGTGTACCTTTTACAGCGCTTTTATACAAAAAGCGCTGTAAAATGTCTACCCATTGCACATTTTACAGCGCTTTTTCAAAAAAGCGCTGTAAAATGTGTATTTTTTTTTAAAGCCCTGTATATATTTGAAAAACGCTTTTTAGTTTTTTATGGCATTTTTTTTATAAAGCGCTGTCTTTTATCTTTTTATCCAAAATTATTTTGAACCAGTTCACAAAACACAACACAACCAGAATCATTAATTTACAACATGATACATATATATTACCCTGTAACAATAATTTACAATAAGCAGTTCACACAATATGATACATATATATTACCCTGTAACACAATAATTTACAACATAAGTAACTACATATACATTGAACCTAATTTACAACATATTCATATGCATGTTTATATATTGTCCTATGATCATATACATATAATAACTAAAAAAATATACAAAATATGCACTATATAATATTCAGATCCCTTGCCCAGCAGCATGCTATTTTCCTAGAAAATCAAATAATTTTCATTTCAAGCACATACTCACACCATTCTTCCTTTAATTCCATCGGATCTTGCTCAGAATATGATGGACTGGAATTGTCAAAGTACTGCAATATAAAAATTGAACATATTATATTAAGTTAGTATGAAATATATAGATAATTTATATATGAAAATCATATAATCAAAATACCGTACCGTTTCTGGGATAATAGTTTTATTCTTGTCAACAATCTCCTTCATGAATCTCAATACGTAGTACCCACAGTCGATGTTGTTTGTTTGACGAGGGCACTTTATTGGGATCCATGTAATGTTATTAGACTTTTGCTTCGACACTGTCGCACCTATTTGAGATCGAAAAACTTTTAAGGCACTATCGAATGACTAAATGTGATTATTATAGCATGAACAAACACATTATTTATATATATATATATATATAAGAAATAAATGAATATTACTTACGTGTCGAACATAGTCTTTATTTCAGAATGATTGTTGTAATTGCCATGCATGGGATCCAAATAGTATATAAATTTAGAGACCGCATTGATTGCAAATAGCACCCAATGTGCCCTACAACAACAAAAAATTGGTTAAGCAATTTTGTTTATACACAACTAATACATTAAATTCTCATCAATTAAAAAAGATAAAATTACGTACCCTGAATTATATGGTGCGAAGAACAATTTATCCTTTTCTATATTTCCTAAAAACATATTTATAATGTATTTCTTTACATTGTATGGATCGAGTTTCCACATCGACATCTTATGCGAAAACAAGAATGAGTATTTATTTGACAATTTCCTCGTGCACACGACCTTCTCATACAAAAACCTTCAATGAAAATTTTAAACTAGATTAATTACCAATACATTAAATTAATTACCAATAAATGCAATTAAAAGTATTTTTTACCTTATGTACAAGCTCATTGCAGTAGCACTGAGCTCCTTATGTTTGAGAAGTTCGTATATGTGCTTCTTGCCGAGAAATTCCTCATAATCATCTCCGAATATATCTTTATTCATGTGTACGATACGCAAATCGTCGCTGCTGCCCATGTTCTTTTTAACTTGGATGTCAAGACACGCCCCATATTTACCAAGGCATGGCTGACTTATTTTAGGAGCTGCAGCAGCAGCGACTGATTTCTTCCGGTCCAGTTTTTTTCTTGCTGCAAGTTTGGCAGCTTTATTGCCCTCCAGCCTTTGTAATTTGGCAGCTCTATTAACCTCCAATTTTTGAGGTTTGCTGCCTTTTTTTGGATGTGCGGGAGGTTTATTTATTTGGACCTACAAAAATGAGGTTAAATGTTAGTTTATTGAATCTAAAAAAATTGACAAACCTTATGCAATAAATGTGACAAACCTTTTCGGGAGACGTAACTGATTCGTTTATGGGAGGCCTTTTAACGAGGGCAACAAGGTTTGTGGGCCATGCCACATAACTACCAATAGCTTCGCCCAATGTCTGCATATCTCCGTCGTTGTCCGATATCAGCAACGGTGCAGTTGGTTCGAAAGCAACAGTAGGCGATACTTTGACATGGCCCGCAGGGATCAGAGTATTGTGCAATACTTCTCCCAATGTATTGTACAATTTTCCTTTTCCCACCTTTCGATGAGTGGGCGAGGACAAGTATAGGAAACATGAAGTGACACCCTAAATCAATAGTTAAAACATAAGTACAATTAATATATAATATTGTTTAATGCATAAGTAATTACATAAGCAAGTAAGTAATTCATTACCTCGGGAATACTTTTCAAACCGACGTTGCAACTCCCGGTTTCACTCTCCAATTGTATTTCACGTTGGAGCTGATCCGGAAGTTGCTTGTCTTTATTCGTATTCACCAAGAGTGCCACTTGCTCTGATAGGATTCTGAGCTTCTCTAATACTTCCTCGTTGGAATGTTTTTGGCGCTTCTCTTGAGGAAAAAAGCTTTTGGGAGTTACGCCAAATCCTTTCCCCCTAACTCGACCGGAATACTCAGGAACATTAAAAACTTTGCCCAGAATGTCCCTGCAACTAGCCTTGTTGCCCTCTTCATTTTCAGAACTTTGTTCGATGGTCTCCTAAAATACATGTAACATTAAAAAGATAAGTTCCATAGCATTTTTAAAATACAATATTAAAAAATATTAAAGTCATAATATACTTACACAAAGTTCTATTACTTTTTGAACATTTTCGTTATCAACCACTCCATCCTTATTTACACGAGCTTCCTTCCATAAGATATGACGACCCAACGGTTGATCGGATTGGGTGTCTTGTCGCTATTCGTTAAGATCATAAACAAAATATTAGTTAGAAACTATAGTTTATAATACAAATTCTCTCATTATATAAAAGTGATGTTTAATTACTTACAAGTCTTTGCTCTAGACGTGCATATCCCATACGTGATTTTTTGTATGGGTGCGTCGGACTGCTTGCCCTCTCGCGATTTGCCTTACTAATATTTTATATAAAAAAATAGCAATTATGTAAAAATTTAAAATACACTATGAATATGAAAAATAAAACACACAAATGCTAATAAATTAATCACTTACGACAAACGCGGGGTCAGAATGTTTGGAAACAAATGCTTTCCATTCATCATTTCATATATAATGTTGATATATTTTTGGAGGTTCAACAGTTGTGTTTCCTTCTCTATCTTATAGATAGAAATTTGAGAGATGCAATCTAAATCCCCGATAGATTTTCCCAGCAACTCTCAAAACGTAACTCTTTCGTCCCTCATCAAGGACAAAAGTCGTCTGCAATGAAAAAAATTATAAGTAAAGTATTTTAATGAAAAAAATTATAAATGACAAAAGATTGAATCAGAAAATTTACTTGAATGTCATTCCATATTATATCTTTGGCATCCTTCAACGCCTTATCTCTCCAATCGTCAATCGTAATTGGAATATTTTGTCGAACAACAGCCCCAATATAACTTACAAACATTGAGCTGTTGGGGTCAATTGGCTGACCACTCTCATTCCAGCCAACCTAATAAACTCATATAGTAAGTACATGCTATTAAAAAAAGCTAAAAAAATACACATCAAACAGAGTATAGTATAGTATAACCTCAAACTTGGTGCCATTGCTCCTTGCTTTAATCACATTTTGCATTATAGTTGCACCACATTTGACTTCATTTTCATAAGCCTTAGTGGTGCCAACTTCTTCATTTTGACATTCTAAATCTTTATTTGTATCCATTTAACTACAACAAGTTCAACATGCAGTTTAGTATAACATCAACAAGCTCAACATGCATCATGCATTATTCTAAACAAGCTCAACATGTATCAGTATATATATTTTAAACAAGCTCAACACGCATTTTAATGATTACAAAAAGTTAATAACATCAATACTTGAATAATGGTTCAAAGAAAGATGAAATGTGAAGAAAAGAGCGAACACATAAAGTTCACAGAAATAAGGTTCACAGAAAAACGGTTTGAAGAAATACGTAATGAGGATTACGTATTTCAATGAAAATATAAGGATCGAAATGATCTTGGATGGAAATAAGGTTCGAAATGAAGGAGATGATCGTGGAAATACAATTCGTAATGGACGGGATTATAGGATTTGCAAAAGAAGAGAAGAACGATGAAGGTTGAGATGATAGTGTAGTTTACGTAATGAAGAGGAAACTGAAGAGGTTACTGTTATATATATAACCCTTTTACAACGCTTTTTTATAGCCCTTCTACAGCGCTTTTTCAAAGAGCGCTCTAAAAGGCTTAGGCCTTTTACAGCGCTTGTTAAAAAAGCGCTGTAAAAGGCGTCCTTATTTAATTTTTTAAAAGGCTCTTTTACAACGCTTTTCTAAATAAGCGCTGTAAAAGACCTCAATGATTTAGAATGTTATATAATGTTTTTTTAAAGCCTTTTACAGCGCTTGTTCAAATAAGCACTGTAAAAGGTCTCTTTATTTTATTTTTAAAAGGGTCTTTTACAGCGCTTATTTGAACAAGCGCTGTAATAGACATCCCTGTTTTATTAAAGCCTTTTAAAGTCTTTTACAACGCTTTTTAAAAAGAGCGCTGTAAAAGGCCTTATTGTTTTTTTATGTTATTTTTGTGTTTTGTTATGTTATTTTTTAAACTCTTCTCCTTTTATGCATCTTCTTCACAAACATCAAAGCTTACTCCACCTCAACACCCTTTTTATCTCTTTACATTCCCTTTCATTCTTAAATCGAAACTTGGTCTTCAGGTTCATTGCCATGTTGCGAAAAATGGATTTCAGTCTAATGTTTTTGTTAACAATGTATTTTTGTTAAAGAGCCTGTTAACAATGTTTTTTTGCGAAAAATGCGTACAAGGTGTTTGAAGAAAATCCTGTTAGATAAGGTCCTGTTAGGTGTCTGATGAATGTTATTTTTAAAGCCTTTTACAGCGCTTGTTAAAAAAGCGCTCTAAAAGACGTCCTTGTTTAATTTTTTAAAAGGCTCTTTTACATCGCTTTTCCCAATAAGCGCTATAAAAGGTCTCCATTAGAAACCAAATATAACCTTGTTTTTTTTTTTTTATACTTTATTAGTTACTCTTGAGCGTTAACCCCTAGAATTCACACTTGAAAGGCCTCGGTTCGAATCTGAATTAAGTGAACTTCGTAATTGTAAGTGCTTTTAAAAGGTTCTTTTACAAGAGTCTTTTACAGCGCTTTTTAAAGTAAGCGCTGTAAAATGTATCTTTATTTTATTTTTAAAAGGGCCTTTTACAGCGCTTTTTAAGAAAAGCGCTGTAAAATGTCTCTTTATTTTATTTTTAAAATGTCCATGTAATTAAGCCAGCTGAAGTTGCAGGGCATAAACCTCATGTGAAGTATCACGCAATCAAACACAAAAATGAGTCAAATAACAAACTCATTCAAAATATAGAAAACCTTAAGAAACGATTTACTTTGTGAAAACATTTAGTTTATGAAACTCATTCATTCTTATTGATAGATAAAATTAACATAAATTTTATTAAAATAAAAATAAACTATGTTAATCAACATAAATTGTCAAGTAACTGACAATTGGTTCAACACCCAGTAACTCAGATATGTTCCTTTTGATGGCACTTAATTTACATTATATAAGTGACATTATCATAACCAGTAGCAGCAGAAGCAAAAGAGACTAATTTATATTCAGTTCATGTAAATCAAGGTAAATATTCAGTTCAGTTCATGTAAATCAAGCTAAATATAAAACACTCATTGTTACATGAACTTATTATAAAACACTCAAATCAAGCTAAATATAAATATAAGCAGAAAATAAATTAATCAGAACTTAGTATAAAACACTCAATTCAAATTACATGCATATTTATCACAATAATTCAGATTACATGCATGTACATTAAGATGCCCTTCTTCTTTTCCTGGTGGGATTCACATTTGCTTGTCCATTTACAATATGAAACGATGGATTAATCCAAATTCCCTCATCGTGTAGAAATTTACATAAAACAATTTTTTCCTTTCTAGATAGAGTATGAGCGACTGGAGGTAGATATGTGTGATTTCCTTTCTTTAATGGAGCCAATTCATTTCTTATTTCCATATCGACTAAGTCCAATCTTGCGTTGATGCCATCTTTAGACTTTCCTGGAACATTGAGTAACGTACCAATAACACTATCAAATACATTTTTTTCAATATGCATCACATCGAGGAAATGTCTTATATACAATGACTTCCAATATGGCAATTCAAAGAAAATTGACTTTTTCTTCCACCCAGTTTTGACCAGCTCTCCAGCAAAAGGTTTGCCAAATTTATTGGTCAAACCTTGTACTTTTCAAGTATTTGATATCTTGTCGGTGCTAAAGGAGCTTTACCTTCCTCTGATTTTCCATTAAATGCATTTCTCCACCCATGCTACTAATGACTATAAGGTAAAAATCTACGATGTCCAAGAAACACATTCTTCTTACAATGTTTCAACCGCATCCAATTTGTACTCTCTTCACATATAGGACATGCACACTGACCTTTAATGCTATATCCTGATAAATTACCATATGCTGGAAAATCATTAATTGTGCCGAACAACATAGCCCTCAAATTGAAACATTCTTTCTTATACCCATCATAAACTTCCACACATGTCTCCCACATATGTTTTAAATCTTCGATTAGAGGAGTCAAGTATACGTCGATATCATTCCCCGGTTGTTTGGGTCCAGAAATTAACAGAGACAACATCATAAACTTACGCTTCATACATAACCATGGAGGTAGATTATATATTACCAAAATCACAGGCCACATGCTGTGTGAGATGCTTTGAAGACCACGTGGATTCATTCCATCAGTAGAAAGTGCAAGTCTTAGATTTCTTGACTCTATCCCGAATTCAGGATACTCGTGATCAATTTTTGCCCATTGTGGGGAATCTGCAGGGTATCGAAACATTCCATCTCTAATTATTTCATCTGCATGCCATGTCAAGTGTTTTGAATCTTCTTCACTGCGATACATGCGCCTAAATCTTGGTATTATAGGAAAATACCACACGACTTTTGCTGGAGTAGATTCTTTCTTCTTATATCGAGAGACATTGCATTTCGGACACGCCTTAAGTAGTTCATATTCATTTAGAAATAAAATGCAATCGTTAGGATACGCATGAATCCTTTCGTAACTCATGCCAATAGAACACAAAATCCGTTTAGCCTCGTAGGTTCGACTGGGAAGTTCATTATCATCTGGAAACATATCTTTTATGAGTGTTAATAATTATGTAAAGCTTTTATCAGACCATCCATTACTCGCTTTTAAGTTGTACAACTTTAATATTGCCGATAGTCTTGTGAATTTAGTACAACCATTATATAATTCTTGCTCTGCATCACTCAACAAACTTTCAAACATTTTAGGACAATCTCGTAGATCTTCTTCAACTGCTTTTGCAATCTCATCAACTCGATCCGACTCATATGTATCTGTATCGAAGTCAATTGAAGCATATGTCGAACTATTCTCAAAATTAATGTTTCCTCTTTTTTTCTCACCATGTCTTATCCAACATGTGTAGCTTTGATCAATTTCATTACATACTAGATGTCCTTCTAATTCATCTTCTCTAACACGTTTTCCAAAACAACATTTTAAACAAGGACAAACTACTCTATTTGGATCTTTTGCATTCTTCACTGCAAACTCAACAAACTCCTTCACTCCAATTTCATACTCTTTTGACAATCGATTGGCTGACATCCATTTCCTATCCATATTATACCACCTATATAAATGCAGTTACAAAACTAATAAGCTTTAAATGCAGTTACAAAACTAATAAACATATCAACAAGTTTCAAAAAGAAACCAATATCAACTAACAATTTCAAAACAGAACATATCATGTGGTATGAGTTTTTGACAATTTTTGACAATTTCAAAACATAACAGATCATGTGGTATATATGTGTAGAAGAGATTTAATATATATATATATATATATATATATATATATATATATATATATATAACAATTTTTAGTTTTCAATTATTATACACAAAAGATTTTTTGACAAAAACAAATTAAAAAATACCTGAGACAACGTAGATGGCCGCACAGTACGTAGAGGATATTAGGGGTCCCAAAGTATATAATTATTTGAAAGATGTAGAGGATATGAGGGTTTCCAACGTATATAATTATTTGAAAGATGTATTTTACAGTGCTTGTGAAAAAAGCGTTGTAATAGGTAGTTAAATTCAATGAAAGCGCATCTATTTTACAGCGCTTGTGAAAAAAGTGTTGTATTTGGTAGTTAAATTTATTGCAAGCGCATGTATTTTACAGCGCTTGTTAAAAAAGTGTTGTAATATGTAGTTCAATTATTTGAAAGCGCATGTATTTTATAGCGCTTGTGAAAAAAGTGATGTAAAAGAATACGCGAAAGCGCTTCATTTTACAGCGCTTTTTTGACAAGCGCTGTAAAAGCCTTATAACGTTATGCGCAAACGTTATATGACCTACAACAACGCTTCTTTTACAACGCTTGTCATCAAAAGCGCTGTAAAAGGCTCCGTTATTTTTAAAATATATTTACAACAGCGCTTGTGTTTAGCAAGCGCTGTAAAAGGGGCGCTATTAAATGTCATTTTTGGCGTAGTGAATAATTCTATTTGGTTAAAATTAATATTTTTGATCAACAAATTAATATTTTAAAAAATATATATTTTACATTATAATAAGAATAATTATAATATATTAATAATAGTTTATTGTTCTTTAATTTTATTATGTTATTTTACTACAATTGAGTCACTAAAGATATGTTGAAGTATACAAATCTTACACGAGAAACTATTTTTATCTAGTAAATTACTTAAAGTTAATAATTTTCAATATCTTTGACATAAAAATAAAAATAAAATACATAATGCATAAACTATAATTTTTGACTCTTTAATTTTTTTCGTGCTGTCTTTTTGCACATTGGTCACTAAAGAAGCTGTTGGAGTATAGTGTTTATACACAAGAATTTTTTTTGTCATTGATCAATAAGATAAAATTTGTATTTTTTTAATATGTTTTAAATAAAATGAGAATAGCAATTAATTATTCAAAGCACACATGTAATAAATATTTTTTTTAATCAATTAGTTAAAAATGTAATATTAAACGGTACTTATGATAAAAGTACATCACAATCATTCATAATCATGATTTTAAAAGTAATTATGGTAAAATTCAAACATATCTAATAATATAAAGAATGCAATTGACTGACAATGTAAAATATTTTTTACACTAACAATAAATATAAATTAAATCCTAATTAAAATTAGTGGTTTTGAAATATATTCTACATAAAAATAAGAATATAATTCATTATTCAAAACATAGATGAGAATAGGTTTTTTGAAATGTATTCTATATAAAAATAAGACTTAATTGCTGTTTGATCCCTTTTTTTTATCTCACTAAAAAAAAAATGAATTCCTCCATTTTAAATTTGTCTACTTTTGGTCTCTCTCTTATGCTTTGTTTGGATGACAAAAGAAAGTGAAAGGAAAGAAAGGAAGAGAAAATAATGTTGAAGGAATGAAAGTGAGAAGAAAAATATATTTATGTGAATGACATAAATATCTCTACATACAAAATTTGATATATATATATATATATATATATATATATATATATATATATATATATTTATTATGATTTCCTCAAAAAAGAAAAATGTTCGAAGCTTTGAACTTGCTGGTTTGAGTCGAACTAAATCAAAATAGAAGTTGTAACATTCTGTTGTCAAATGTTGTATAAGGAAGTGCTTCGAAAATTCATATTTTTGCTTGGAGGTTATTATTAGGAAGGCTACCTAATAAGGAAAAGTTGATTAGGAGTGATACCCTTCATATATCTTTACTATTCATATCACATTTTATATTCTTCAATTAAACTTTTGCATCTCACACATCATATAAATAAGATAAAAATCCTTTCATAAAAGCTCATCATAAAAATAATTCTCCCATCTTCTCACTCCAATCAACATTTGTGGCTTCTCTAATTCTAACTTTACATATCTTGTAGATTAACTGGCAACAAAATACGTTATTGACGTTATCTCATCCAAAATGTTCCAGTAATCATTTGCAAGTATGAATCGGATCTCACAAAGTCATATATGAATTTGATCTCACAAAACTATATATTCATTTCTTCAAAAGTTTGTGTCAATAAATTGTCCAAACAACTAGACAAAATACTTTTATAAATATATATTTTTATGTTGTTTTATATTCTAAGATATTTAATCGGTATCAAAAGACAAAATTGGAGAGTATCTCGACACATTTTAAAGGTACATACTTTGAGTTTGAAAATTGAATTCATATGTTAGAAAAAATTCAGTTATTAGATTTTCATTATACTAAATTTTTATGACATCTTTTGTAACACCTCAAATTTTATAATAAATTATTTTAATTACCTAATTGGATTTTAAAGAATTAGTCTACTATTGCATGTGTTTAGAATATGTGTTGATTGTAACACCTCAATATTTTCATATATATTATATATGTATCTTTTAGTAATTTTCGTAAATTATTGTTT
>JBBPBT010000240.1:5273577-5289492 GCA_037974875.1 Cicer bijugum | reverse complement strand
CTTTGTTTGGATGACAAAAAGAAAGTGAAAGGAAAGAAAGGAAAAGAAAAGAATGTTGAAGGATTGAAAGTGAAAAGAAAGTGAGAAGAAAAATATATTTATGTGAATGACATAAATATCCCTACATACAAAATTTGATATATATATATATATATATATAATTTTAAATTAGGATATTTATTTATGTCCGTTTTAAGGCATTGGAAAATGTTAGTTTTTCATATATTTAAATATGCATATGATATTATCCTATAAAATCATTGTTCGAAGCTTTGAGTTAGTATTTGAATTGAGAATAAATTTACATTTTTTCTCATGTTTATTACAACAAAATTCTTCAATTATCAAAATGGGTGAATGGAATGAATAGAAGATGGAGTTGGAAATTTGTTTGGAATGGGGGGTTAAATTTAGATAATGAGAACTTGTTGATTGAACTTTGAAACTTGGTAGTTGGAGTCGAACTAAATCAAAATAGAAGTTGTAACATTCTGTTGTCAAATGTTGTATAAGGAAGTCCTTATATGAATTTGATCTCACAAAACTATATATTCATTTCTTCAAAAGTTTATGTCAATAAATTGTCCAAACAACTAGACAAAATACTTTTATAAATATATATTTTTATGTTGCTTTGTATTCTAAGATATTTAATCGGTATCAAAAGACAAAATTGGAGAGTATCTCGACACATTTTAAAGGTACATACTTTGAGTTTGAAAATTGAATTTATATGTTAGAAAAAATTCAGTTATTAGATTTTCATTATATTAAATTTTTATGACATCTTTTGTAACACCTCAAATTTTATAATAAATTATTTTAATTACCTAATTGGATGTTAAAGAATTATTCTACTATTGCATGTGTTTAGAATATGTGTTGATAAATAATTATGATTAATTTTCGTTAGAAGTGTATTTTAATAAGAATAATTTGGAGGAAAAGTTTTAGTACCAAGGAGTAAAATAAATTAATTATTAAAGATTTTTCTTATTGAAAAAGGGAGTTTGAGTTAGAATGCGATTTACACCTTATTTTCTACTTCTCTACTCCATTTGGGCTTTTATTACACTGCATAAGACATTGTCATCTGCACCTTCGATCTGTTTGCTACACCCCTTTTTCTGTTTCAATATGGACTTGGCCATTCTGTTTTAGGTCTTTTATATGTTACTTTGGCACCGAGGTAATTGCTAAATGCACCCCCTCTCAACAAATTAAAATCCTGAAGCGCATACTTCTAACCCTCTAGACGGTGCTGCCACTCAAGATTAACATTAGCTGAAATAAAAACTTCAAGTGTTGATTTATCATCACCAGATACCTCATGCTCAACCAAAAGAATATCACTATTCTTAGGTACCAGTATCCTCCTCCAAGCAAAAAGCTTCCATAGTATTGACTTTCCCATTCCATTCACTCAACCAAACCATACCTTTTCCATGTGATATCCTCACTGATGCATTCTTCAAATATTTTTTACCCAGAGCAAACATCAAAAAATAAATTTCTTTCGTTATATCTTTAACGTTAGCATTGGCATCGTCGTCTCCATCAAGAACCAAATTGCCAATTTTGGACCTTGATTCCGATTAACATGGTGGTTTTCGAAAACAATAGTGATCTATGCATCAAAAGCTTCATCCTACATCCGTTGTTTCCAGTTTTGCTAACAATCACGAAAATCTTTCTTCACCGCGTTATGCATATTTGTTACCACTAAGCACTATTTTGAGTTGTTTGTTTCGGTGAGATCTCTTTTGCTTACCTTTTTACAGAGTTTCCTTACTCTTAATATATTTTTTTTGTTATTTATGATTTACAAAAAAATTATTGTTATATTTTGAATCTTAATTTGAATTATGTTCAAACATCAACTAATTTTAAATAAAGAATTTTAGTTTACTATATTTACAATATTGTCGATTAGCTAAACTTATGCATACATTTCTTCATATTCATAATTGCTATTATTTAGTTTGAACGTATATAATTTGTTTCAATTATTCTAATAAGTTAGATATTTTTATTGAAATACCATAACTATTATTTATTTCAAATATTTAATAATTCAATTTATGTAGATATACATATAAAATTTATATATTATAAAAGAAATGTTTGAGACTATATTACGAGTTGTAAATAATTTATTTTATTGGTTTGTTATGTTTGTTCGATTGTCTTTGCGGGCTATCAAAGAAAAGGATTTGCGAAGGTGAGACACATATTCAATAAGTTATTTGAGTTTGATGTTGTCATGAAGTTCTCTATCTTCTCTAAGGCGGCGTGAAATCTTCAATCGAAGTATGGGGTGAGAGTGCATTCGAATTCAGGAGTGTAAATTAAGTGAGATGAAAAGGAAAACCGTATTTCCCAAAATTCATTCGGGGCTCACCACATAAGGCTGATGTCATTTGAGTAATAATTGACTAATGAGAAAACTTGAAATTGGTGAGGTTAAAATGTGAGTAAGAAACTTTTATAGGATGTTGTTTGATTTAAATTTTGAAGATTGTGTGGTAATTGAATTATTGTAAAAATTGTGCATTTGACGTATTCTGTGTTTCGTTTATATCTACCTTGATATTGTTATATGATATAAAATGTGATGAATTGTTATTAATTCAATTCCAATTGAAGTAGTATGTGTGAATGATTTAGTATTATTATCTGTGAGTGAAAATCATATATTGTTGGAGTTTGTGTATTATGATGATAAATTTTGAATGTAATATATGACTATAAAAATATGCATTGATGATTACTTGTTGACTTCTGATATTACCACCTTGATTAATATCACAAAATACATATTGCGTTTTATTGAAATGTGATGAATTGTTATTAATTCAATTCCAATTGAAGTAGTATGTGTGAATGATTTAGTATTATTATCTGTAAGTGAAAATCATATATTGTTGGAATTTGTGTATTATGATGATAAATTTTGAATGTAATATATGACTATAAAAATATGCATTGATGATTACTTGTTGACTTCTGATGTTACCACCTTGATTAATATCACAAAATACATATTGCATTTTATTGAATAGTGATGAATTTGACATGTGGCAATGATGGTTTTCTTAATGGAGTGAGTAACCTAGGCCAACGAGGGGAGAAAATAGATGTTTATAATTTTTGAAGTGGAGATTATTTGGTCATCATATAGGTAGGGCCTGACAAGCCTAGTAATTCTGGGGAAGAACAACTGAATGAGCCTGATCATGGCGGTCTGCTGTTGAGCCTTAGGGCAAGATTGTTAGACTTTGGAGGTATTCGGGTGGTGAACTCCTAGGTGACTTGGAGGGAGCACTCCAAATATCGGGAGCTACCATGCAACACATGTTTACCTCGACTGTTGCGTATATGTGTCTCGGGTTGAGTTGAGGGGATCTATAAGGACATGGCCAAATTGAATTGTCCGTCCACTTGCATGGTGGCATAATATCAAGCCTTCTAACCAAGTACTTCATAGTTAGAATGGTACCAAAGAAAGAGGAGGAGTCTAGAGTATAAGAGCATGCATAACATTACTTGATTGGTGTGGTTATTTACTTGATGTTATGGATTTTATCAATGTTTAACCTTGATTATTCTTGTTGATTGTAATTTAATATGATATTGTATTTAATATATTTTTCGAGTTCTTCTCAATTATTTTATACTATTACATGTTTTCGAAGCTCACCTCTCGTTGCTTGTGTTTGGCGCTTGCGAGAGCGCAGTCATTTCAGGTTATCAGTTGGTGATCCACGCTCTGATAGGTGATATTGGGTGGAAGTAATTTTTCGTATTTTGTTGAGTTATGAATTAATTTAGATTTTTGTAAATTCAATTGATCAATTGTGTTATTTTATCTTTGGCTTAATTGCACTTTTGGTCCCCTTATTATAGGTGAAAATTGAAAGTAGTCCCTCCATTTTGTTTGTCCCCAGTTTTAGTCCCCAAACAGAATTTGAGGCCATATCATGATGAGTTGTCATTTTTTAATGACGTGTCAATAAAAATGTGACGTGGCAGACGCTTACGTGGAATAAACTCATTATTATATTATTTTTTATTAAAAAATATAATTTATTTTTTTAAAAATCATTTTTATAATTGTGACAATATTTTTAAAAATACAATTAAATTGTTAAAATTAAATTAAAAGAAAAAGCACCTAAAATAAACAAATCAAAATCAAAACCCTAAAATTATTTTATCTCTCTCTTTCTATTTCTCTTTCTTCTTCTTCTTCATCAAGATCAACAACAACAATGGTAGCTTCGTTTCCTCCTTCTTCGATTTCTCTAGCAATGTTACGGAACGTCCTCCTCGCCGTTATCCCAAACGCTCAGAATCTCCGTCGCGCTTCTTCAGCTGATATGTCGGCGGTGAAGGTGGAAAAAAAGCAAATTTTGAAGCTAACTGAGACACCATGCACCCCATTAACCACACAAAACAAAATTAAACTCATTTCATGATTAAAATGACTCTGAGTTAATTTCAAACTTACCCATTTCAATTTTTTTCTGTTTTGATTTCTGGGTACCCTTAAAGTTTTGAAATTTTTTAGTTGGTCAGTTTATAGATGATAAAAATAGGATTTTTTTTTGAACCCCACAAAAAATTTGCAGAGTTTTTCAGAGATAGAGAGAGAGAGTGTGGTGTTAATGTTGTAGCAGGTACTGTAATGGAAGTATGAAAGTGTAGTACAGTGAGATGTGGAGTGTAGTGTGATGGCAAGAGAGAGTGAAATGGGAAGGACAAAGGTGTGTTGTTTGTTTAATATGAAAAAACTTTGGTTTATAATTTATGTGCATGACTTCATAGTTGTCAGCTATAGATTGAAACATGTTTTATTGTATTTTCTGCTAACTGACATTTTTTTATTGGAAAATGAAGGATTCTTTTTCCTTCCTTCCTTCTTTCTAATCAATATACACATGAAAATAACTTTAGTTAATTTGTTATTGGTTTTTTTTTTTTTTGGTACAATTGTTATTTAGAAATCGAAGAAGGAGGACACGGAGCTACCATTGTTGTTGTTGTTGTTAATGAAGAAGAAGAAAGAGAAATAGAAAGAGAGAGATAGAATAATTTTAGGGTTTTGATTTGTTCATGAGTGAATGATTTTAGGTGTTTTTTCTTTTAATTTAATTTTAATAATTTAATTGTATTTTTAAAAATATTGTCACAATTATAAAAATGATTTTTAAAAATATAAATTATATTTTTTAATCAAAAATAATATAATAATGAGTTTATTCCACGTAAGCGTCTCCACGTCACATTTTTATTGACATGTCATTAAAAAAATGACAACTCATCATGATTTGACCTCAAATTCTGTTTGGGGGACTAAAACTGGGGACAAACAAAATGGAGGGACTACTTTCAATTTTCACCTATAATAAGGGGACCAAAAGTGCAATTAAGCCTTTATCTTTTATTCGGATGTAGAAATTAGTTGTCTCTAAATTTAGAACGTGTTTTTATGTTATAAATTTTTATTTAATAAACTTCAACTATATTCGATATTAAAGGGTTTTTAATTGATTTTTTTTATGCAAGCCTTTTGTGTAAGTGTGAATGTGACTTCCTGAACTTTTTAGTAAAAAAGAAAAAATTTATCTTCTATTTTGGGACCGCTGCGAAGCTCTTTCAAAACTAATGCATTTTTCTCTTGTGTTTGTAAAGTATTTTAACAAGAGTGAGAAATAAGATTATAATTATCGAAAAGTAAAATAAATTAATTAGGATTTTATTAAAGACTTGAGAAATAAAAAGTAAAAAAGGTTTGACACCATGATACTATCCACACCCCAATTTTCCCGTCCCAAGTTCACACTTTTTCTTTCAAATAGAAGTTCATCTACATCCTAATTAGTCCCTACTACATGAAATTGCTTTGACCAAGTCCATATCATATGTCTCATTAAATTCATGCCTCTTGCAACTCACCAGATATCCTTTTAGCCATCAAATAGCATCCAATCACTTTGACTAAATTAAGCTTCTTCAACAATTGAGGATACATCTGGATATTTGATATCAGCAAGCATCACACAACTTTTTGGACAATTTGGACCCCAAACTTAGGTCCTAATTTGGGTTTTATGGCAGTTGTCCTTGTGATTTAAGCTTTGAGACCTTAGTTTCAAGAAACAAACAACATTTGATTTCCTCCTCGTCAAAGCCTTTAAGAAACACTACTCGTTGGATTTTTCGGTGAATTTGATGTCGAACCCTTTCGACACTCTGACAAGTCGATGAGACACTCTCTACAGTTTTTTTTACTTGTTGTTTTGACTCTATTCTTGCTCCTAAAATTATTATTAATTATTTAATATTGATTTTTATGCTTTGCATAATTTATAAGTCGGGCCTCGGTGATTCTGTGATATCACCGTTTATTCGGATTTGTTGTCCATCTACAGTTGCTGTTGAAAAGTTTCATTGATTTCTATGTTTGAGAAAGCGTCAAAATAAAGTAAGAGGCGAGAGAACACTTGAATTCATGAGTATAATATAGTGAGATGAACGGGAAAACCGTATTTCCAAACGATTCATTCGGAGTTGACTACGTACGACAATAATCCTTTGAGTGATAAATTGATCGATGTGAAAATATGAGAATTGTGAGATTAAAATGTGAAATAGAAATATTTATAAGCTATTGATTAATTTAATTTCGTTAAATGTGTGATATTTAATATTATTGTGATATTTGATTTTTTTTCTAGTTAAATGTGTTGATATTAATATTATTGTGATGTTGGATGTTGAATAAATTTGGTGCATATGTTGAATTAGATGAGTTTATGTGAGGTGATTATAAAATATGGATGCATTGTATGCTATAAGTTTATTTGACAATGATGATGTATGATTTATGATATTAATGTTATAAAATTTTGATAAGTTTATGTAGTGATGTTAATGTTATAAATTTGTGTTGAGAATATGGAAGTACTCCATAATTGATGGAATAATGATGATTTCAACTTGTGTTAAAGATAATGCTCTTAATGGAGTAGTCTAGGATAACGAGGGGAGAAAATAGATGTTGGGAATATTTGAAGTTGATGTGAATTTTTGAAGTGGAGCTTGTTTTGTCATCATATAGGTAGGGTCTGACCAATCTAGTGATTTCGGAGAAGTACAACTGAATGAGTCTTATTGTGGCGGTCTTTTGTTGAGTCTTAAGATAAGATTGTTAAACCATGGAGGTATTCGGGGTAGGGAATTCTTAGATGACTTTGAGGTAGCACTTCAAATGTCAAGAGCTACTATACAACACACGTTTACCTCGACTGTCGCGTATATGTGCCTCAGGTTGAGTTGAGGAGATTTATGAGGACAAGTCCAATTTGAATTATCTTTCCATCAGGATGGTGACATAGTATCATGTCTCCTAACCAAATACTTCAGAGTTAGAATGATACCAAATTGTGGAGTAGAGTCTAAGCTCATACATAATAATACATTTTTTTTGTGTGATTGTGTTTGTTGTCATTAATGTGTTTAAAAAGTGATAATTGTTTCCCTTGGATTATGTGACAAAGTATTGATTTTACTTGAGTGATTTTTATATTATAATATGATATTATTTTTCTTGAGTATTTTGATATATCATGATGTGTTATGATACGATCTATTATGATTGTTTGCGTGTTCTTCTTTCTTATATTACACTATCAACACGATTTCAAAACTCATCTCCTTTATTGTTTGTATTTGACCGACTTGGTCATACATTAGCGAAATCATAGTTACTACAAGTTAATTTTACTTTTACTTATTTAATTAAAAAATACTTTTTGTATCAAAACCTACAAAGTACTAGTAAATTATTGGAATTAAATTAAGAAATTCTACTTAAATTAAGTTTACGGAAATTGCCATTTTTTATAAGAAGAAAAAGATTTAAAGTGTTCATTTTAATTTTTGAGGGTCACCGTTAAACTTGGAATGCTTACCCTTGTAGTACATTTTATCATGCTTTTTCTTATGCCCACATGTAAGCTGTTATGGAAAATGGAACAGCAGCAGAATTAGGACAAAATAAGAAGACAAATATTGAATTTGTTTTATTCTTAAAAGAGGCTGGCTTCATTCAAAGGGTCACTTTGGAACTTGCATTTTAACAGTACAAAGCATTTTACCTCATACTTTCTTTCAAGTCATTTTTTGTTTCACAAACATTTCTGTGTGCTTAATATCAACTGAACAAGTAATGGGCACACAAAGGAATGTTGTTTGTAAAATATAAACTGATGCGGCATACAATGGATAGATGAAGGAAAGTACTTGGTAAAATGTGTTGTTAAAATGAAAGTTCCAAAGTTACCTTTCGGGTAAAACAGAGTGGTGAAAAGAGAATGCTTAAAATGAAATCTGATCATTTTAATCAAATGAAGATTTTTTCTGAGATTCTTGTTATTAATTTGAGGGGATTTTCCACATACAGTAGCATGGTTCCTAGAGTATGTATAAAGACAATAATCTTGACCCTCGTTGCATGATAATGTTTTAAAATTTAATCAATGGGCTGACCACCTAACCCATGGTTTGGCCTGACCCTCATGGGCCTATGGTGGTAGGCTTTTTGGCCTTAAATCCTATGGGTTGGGGCGAGTGGGTGGGCTTTATCATATTGGAAGCTCTAAATGTGTAAAGCCAACACTTCATTGAGGAGTTTCATTGGGTCTCACTGTTGCAGTTTGCTAAAGCCTGTGTGCTTATTGAATTCCATTTTGAATGTTCGATTTGAATTTCTGAGTAAGAGCATGCCATTTTGAAACTGTTCTTTATTAGTTGTTAGGCCTTTCTTGCATTTGCCCTCATTTTTCCAATTTCAGGTAGCGCATCCAATTTTCCATTGTAGTTTTTAGAACTATTTTCTCTGTGTAGTTCTGAACTCGTCGTCATAATCTGAGGGGAAATTTTTGATCCAGTGTGTAGTCCATTAAAGATACTCAACATGAATGAGTTTAGTGTTGCGTAAACAGGAAGATGCAAGAAGAAGGTTTGGATGACCAAACGGCTAGAAATGTTGATCACTACGGAGCCCTCATCCATCTAACAGCCTATGTGTAAGTATCACTTTCAAATGCTATTTACCATCATGTATAGTTTCTATATTTTTGTTCTTAGATTCTGAAGTCTGAACATATATCTAACATACAGGTATAACCGAGCAGAAACTGTACGTAACTTGTTATGGAAGATAGGGCCTGTGCTTCCAAAAGAAATTGGAGAGAAGCTTAATCATTGAGAGGAAGAGTATTTCAATAAGCACACTGTGTTGGAAATGATGGAAAATTTAATGGAATTAATGATGGCAATTATTGAAAAACTATGTTGTGAATTAGAAAAAATGAGAAGTTACACATATAGGAGGGAAAACACTCACTAGTAGCATTTATAAGGTGGAGGTAATGGACTTGGGTTGAGCCCCAATGGGCACCCCAATTTTGTGAATGAGGGAAAACGCAAGCAAATGGACCACCACACGCGCGCGCCCCGCCGCCGTCCGGTCGGCTTGGCTTGGCTATTAATTATTTTAATTAATTAAATGCTTGCGTTCTGTCACAATCTGCCCTCCGCCGCCGCCACCAAATAATAGAAGACTCTCCTAAGTTGGAAAAGCACACCAAAAGCTCTTCGTATCTGAGGCTTTTTGGTTTTCTACATTGCAGTAGATATCCGATACAGAGTATCTAAGCTGTTTTATCTTGTAGACTTCGTGGTTGATAGTTTGTCTTGCACAATTTGAGCAGTGCATCGAAACGTCTTAAAGAGAGCGACCTAGTTCGCGACTCAACCTAGTAATTTTAATCGGTGGCATTGTTATTTTTCAAAAAGTTTTTTTTTTAAAACTTCAAAAACAACAATTTTAAGACGTTTTATCGAACTGCCATGTCTACCGGCAAAATTACTGGGACAAGTTCTTCTGTTTCTAACTTCAACAATTCGTTTCGGTTTGAGGGCAGTCACTTCAAACGATGGCAACGAAAGATGTTATTTTTTCTAACCACAAAAAAGGTTGCCAACGTTCTGAAGGATGATATCCCTGTTGTTCCAGAAATAGCTGTTGAATTAAGCCAACGGGAACATAATGATTACATATGTAAGAATTATATTCTTAATGGACTTGCTGATGTACTGTATGATTACTACAGTGCCGATAGCAGTATTGCTCGACAGGTTTGGGATGCTCTAAAGAAGAAATATGATACTGATGAAGCCTGAGCTAAGAAGTATGCTATTAGCCACTACCTCAAATATCAGATGATAGATAACAAATTAGTGGAAGCTCAATCTCATGAAATCCAGAAAATTGCTCACAAGATTATCTCTGAAGGTATGTCCCTAAATGAACAGTTTTAGTTTGTTGTTATTATTGACAAACTGCCCCCTGCTTGGAAAGATTTTAAAAATTCTCTCAGGCATAAAACAAAAGAATTTTCTCTTGAAAGCTTGATAACTCGCCTTAGAATTAAGGAGGAATCTCGTAAACAAGACCAGAAAGATGAAGTTCTTCTACTAGCAAATAACAAGAAAATGAAATTCATTGGAGCAGTTCTGAAGGCAAATGGCAAACAACTAAAGAATCAGAATCGCTCCTCTAAGAACAAAAACAAGAATGGGAACCCTCCAAAGGTCCCTACTGCTAGACAACACCCACCTCCTAGAAATGGCCCTCTCCCGTTTACTTGTTTCAATTGTCGGAAGGAGGATCATATGGCACGAAAGTGCCGGAACAAGTCAAGCCTTGCAAATCAGGCTAACTTGACAGAAGAGCAATTCATTGCTATGATAACTGAGATCAACCTTGTAGGTGGATCAGATGGGTGGTGGATAGACACTGGCGCCTCTCGCCATGTTTGTTATGATCGTGATATGTTTAAAACATACATTGCTGTTGAAGATAAGAAAGTGCTGCTGGAAGATTCCCACACCCCACACCACTAATGTTGCAGGTATAGGAGATGTGAAACTAACATTCATATCTGGAAAAACCTTAATTCTGAAGGATGTTATGCACACTTCAGAAATAACGAAGAATCTGGTTTCTGGGTTTCTTCTCAATAAGGCAGGGTTCACTCAATCTATAGGGGCAGATTTGTACATCATTTTTAAAAATGGTATTTTTGTTGGGAAAGGGTACGCCACTGATGGCATGTTTAAATTGAATGTTGAAATGAATAAAATGTCTCCTTCTGCTTACATGTTGTGTGATTTTAATATTTGATATGCTAGACTCTGTCATATGAACAAAAATGTGATTTCAAACTTGAGTAACTTAGGCTTAATTCCAAAGTTATCCCCAAAGGATTTCAAAAAAATGTGATTTTTGCAGTCAAGCTAAGATAACAAAGAAATCACATAAATCAGTAATTAGAGAATCTGAACCCCTAGAATTAATACACTCTGATATATGTGAACTTGATGGAACACTGACTAGAAATGGAAAACGTTATTTCATAACTTTTATTGACGATTACTCTGACTTTACTTTTGTATATCTGATGAAAAATAAAAGTGAAGCGCTTGACATGTTTAAGATCTTTGTAGCTGAAATTGAAAATCAATTTAATAAAAAGATTAAGAAGTTTCATAGCGATAGAGGAACACAATATGATTCTAGTTTGTTTAATGAGTTTTACAAAACCCAAGGAATTACACATGAAACTACCGCACCGTATTCATCTAAAACGAATGGTAAAGCTGAAAGAAAGAATATAACTCTTACTGAATTAGTTGTTGCTATTATGCTTAACTCTGGTGTTGCATCTCACTGGTGGGGGGAAATTATTTTGATTGTTTGCTATGTTTTGAATAGAGTTCCAAAATCTAAAAACAAAACATCTCTTTATGAGATAATGAAGGAAATATAGCTCAACTTGTCTTGTCTTCGAACATGGGGCTGTTTGGCCTATGTCAGAATCCCCGATCCCAAGAGAATTAAACTTGCAAGTAGAGCCTATGAATGTGTATTCATAGGATATGTTGTAAACAGTAAAACATATAGGTTTTATGACCTAAATGCGAAAGTGATATAGAGTCAAATGATGTTGATTTCTACAAAAATAAATTCCCTTTCAAATCAAGAAATAGTGGGGGCAGGGAACCTAATCAAGTTCTTGTGATAAGAAACACTGAAAGCAACAAACAAGATGATATGGCATATAATTTAGAAGAGGATTCTGTAAATCTTAAAGAAGCTTTGTCATCCTTGGATGCAGATCTATGGCAAGAAGCTATAAACGATGAAATGGTTTATCTAGAGTCTAACAAGACCTGGCATTTAATAGACTTGCCTCCTGGTTGCAAACCTATAGGTTGTAAATAGATTTTGAAAAAGAAACTAAAACCCGATGGATCTATTGATAAATACAAGGCACACCTTGTAGCCAAAGGTTTTAGACAAAGAGAAAATATAGATTTCTTCAACACTTTTTCACCAGTCACTAGACTAATATTCACTTTTGTCTCCTTTCAATCACTTCTTATTAGGTCGTTTGTTCTATTTTTATAAACCATAAGATCTTGATAATTCCTAATTTCCATCATTGATAGTAGATCTATTATTACAATGCATATTTTTTTAGCACAATAAATGAACCGAACAATGATTACAATTTACACAATTCTTGGAAAATTAAAGTCCCCACAATAATTAAAGAACAATAATAACAACACATTTGTCTACATGATAATTTGAAACCTCTAATCCATGTTTTTAACTTTACCTTCTCTAAATCAAATTTCAATATTTCTTTTTTGTGTTATATTTGAATCATAAATGACATTATATTTGTTGTTTATGGCTCATATAACTCAACAAAAAAGACCTGACACAAGAGACATGTGAGTTGACGATGAATAGATGGAGGCTACAAATTGTTTTAACCAAATATTTTAGATTTGTCACTAATTTATAAATTGTTATTCCATTCTAACAAGACAAGCTTATGAGGAAACAATTATTTTCTCAATCTCATTATAAATACCTCATTTTCCATTTTTTATCGTCTCAAATTATATGTCATTTTATAATATCAATACAATCTTAATTATTTTTTTTCACTAATACTTTTTTTTATTATATTTTAACTCATCAAATTATTCTGCTAATTACAATTAATAAAATAAATGGAATAAATTAATCATTTTATCAATAAAATCAAATGAACTAATCATTTTCTAAAGAATTGTACACGTTTCAAATGAGATATTTAAAATAAGACTAAAAAAGTACTTATCTTGAAAAGTGATGTTGTTTTTCACACTAATACAATAAAAACAAATTATCTACCGAGTTCCAGAATTATTCTATTGTAATGCACATGTTTTCATAATTAAATTTAATTAATGTCTTTTTTAAGCTGCACTTATGTTATATATTTGTTTTAGTTCAAACTTTTTCCTTTAAAATAGCCTCTTATTGTAGAAAGAAAAGTAATTACTACTATCAATTCAAATCATTCCAACATTTTTTAATTTCTTTACTAGCCTTGTGAATTTTAAGTATGCTAATGTCACTTAATATTTTTTTCAAATTATTTCTTTTTGTGACGTGAATATCATGTGAATACACTTTACTGACAATTTCCTTCCTTATAATTCATACATCTAATTAACTATTTTTATTTTGAGATAATATTTACAAATAAAACTGTATAACATAAAATTGTATATAAAACTATTGTATTTGATTTGATATATATGTCATTCCTACTAGAAATATATATACCTCATAAACCACCTACATTACATCAATATTCAATAATATCATATTATTATTTTAACTTAAAACTTTTTGGAGTCAATAATTTAAACAAGTCCTTTGATCTTTTGGTTTCAGATATATGCACACCATGATTGGTACATTTAAAATTCTATTAGTTGTTCTTTTATTTTTTCAAGTGAGTTTGCAAGCCCAATGGGAAACTAATTATTAATTCCTCCAATTGGAAAAGGGTTTTTCTTGTAAATTCCTGTACGACAATCCCCTCTCATTCCATTAACACCAATTTCATCAATTATATGGGTGTTTAAATCAACCCAAACTAGTTTATCATCATATGTTTTGAAGCAAATGTTTCCCTTCTTCCCAACCCCAATGGGACACTCAATGAAAGGTAAGGGCCCGACAACGAAGAGTGTAACCCATGATTTCACCACGCCAAGTTCACCCAAAGTTGAAATATGAAAGGTAGTTGTTTCGGGACAATTTGAGATCAAAGAAATTGACTCATTTAACACCACCAAGTGTCTCGCCATATGTCCAATTCTACAACCTTCATACATGTCTAACGATGCAGGTGTTGTAACCAACGCCTCGTTGATCAAGTCAAACGATATCAAATATTCTTCCAAAGATGAAAATCTTCTACACCACCAATGACACATTCCATTAATGTGCACTCCGGTACCATAAGCGAATTCATCAATATAGTAATAAGGTATGTCGATATCAAGTATCCTCCAAGAGTTACTACTAAAACTATAAATCTCTAACACGGGGTCAAACGATCTATCTTTCAATGGCACATCTATTTCTTCGTCAGTGATTGGGCCAAATTTCGTATGTCGAATGACTTTATAGTCATCTCTAATATGGTCATAACCAAATCCAATAAGTCCCAAATAAGCTCTCCGATAAGGTACACACTCTTCAGGGGTAGGAGGAATGGCAAAGAATTCGGCAGTAGTCGGGTTCCATAATACAATTCGGAATCTTATCGGATCTCTTCGACAAAGACACAAAATACCATTAATACTGTTGAAACCTAACATAAAAATACCATAACCAAAATCGTCAATTGAAAATGGCAAATCTAACTTGATCTTATTATCAAACCGCTCACTTTCACTAGAGAGCAAATAAAATGAGCAAATACAACATCTTTCAGGTGGCGCAGGCGAATCAACATCCTCATTGTGTAGGAGAAAGGTATCGCCAGAATCAGAATCATTATTATTAGATAAGAAATGGTTGCGGAACATTTTCATGAAAGTATGATTTTCAAATAAAATTGACCATGATTTGTTTATGCATTCAAAACGCTTCATAGATTTGAGAGGTAGTTTTGATATAATGGAGAAAACAAGATCGTCATGAATATGATTAAGTTTGTTTCTCGCCTTTAACTCTTCATTCGTCATAGCTACAAGTTTCTCCATCTTCAACTCTAACAAAAACGAGTTTTGATTGCGATTTAGAAAATACACAAAGTATGCAAACTCCACAAAATTAGAGATCTGTTAGCGAAACACATGCATAGCCAACCAATATGAAAAGGGCTTTTCCTTAAACTTCATTTATAATAACTAATCATGTATTTTATCGGTATATTGTAAAATATTACTTTGGCACAAAATTTACTTTAAAATAATTTTGTCATTTTTCAACAATATAATATCTTTTTAAAATAATATAATATCTTTGAAAACGCAAAAAATATCTTTGGATCATTGTGGTATCGATTTTTTTTTTCTTTTTGCATCTCCTCAATGTTTTGCGTTTCCTCAATTTTTTTTTCTTCATATTTTAGCCACTATCCAATATATTATATTTCAATTCAATTTTTACCTTCTTTAATTTTTTTCAAGTTGTTATTATGAAAATGGATCACAAAAGAGATTATTAGAGAGTCCAAACTGTATATTAAATACATATTTGTCATTAACTAATTAACTAAAATTAATTTTTTTTAATATCTTCTACATCTCATAGCTTTGTTCATTTTCTCCATTCTCTTACTTATCATATCTCAATTAATTTTTTTATTCTCCTTTTTACAAATAATTTTTCTGCAAACGAGATACTCTAAGAGACTATTGGAGGATAGATAACAAAACAAAATAAATATTTATTATTGGTTAAAATTAATATTTTTGATGAAC
>JBBPBT010000240.1:5179283-5212786 GCA_037974875.1 Cicer bijugum | reverse complement strand
AGAGAAAAATATATATATATATATATATAACATTAATATTGATATTGAAATTCAGATAATATTATAAAACTGAAATAAACGAATTAAAATAAGACATAATTTAGTTGCAGTTCTGCAAGTAAATTATAATAATCACTTAAAATGAAAAGATCTTGATAATTAAACAATATAATCTAAATAAATAAAAAATAATTAACAAAAATAAATCATTTTATTAATGGTCATATTAGTGGAATATAAAATCTATTTGGCTTAAATCAATAAGATTGGCAGTCTAATTATTTTTTGAAAATTAATAATCGATTGAAAATAATAATAATTTGATAATCAATTGAAAATAATTATTTTTTTGACTCTTTAAACTTTTTGTTTGTTGTCAATTTGTTAGCTCCACAATTATTAAATAAAGGTATAAGATAGTCTCCAAATAACGCACAACTAGTATATACAACTAGGCAAAATATCAAGAAGAAAAACACCTCAAACATTTGTTGTTGTGCGTGCACTATTCCTCCTTCTTCAAACGTTATTTCACCGGTCCAATCGTTGAAAACAAAGAACTGTATGTTGAGAACCTTTTGTTTAAATATCAACCCGATCTTACAGTTAATGAATGCACAATTGATCTATTTATGGGTCTGGTTTGACAAAATTGGGAGTAAACTTTACTTAATCAAAAGGCCACTAAAGCTACCGCTTGAGGCATCCATGAAAACCAAAACAATTTTGCTACCAACACCCTCTAATTTACTACCCACATTCCTAAATTGTTTAAACAAATCAAAATTTTCAAATTACCCTTCTCTTCTTCCTCTTCATTAACCTAACTGATCTTCTTCTTCTTTATTCTATCTTCATCATCTTCATTCAACACCTTCATTTTCTTCAACATTAACCATCATCATCATTAACTATCTTCATCAATCATCATTAACTATCTTCATCAATCATCATCAATCTTCATTAATCATCATCAATCATCATTAACCATCTTCAGAATTTTGCTAACATTTACGTGAACTCAATTCCACGTAAGTTTACGTGAACCGAGTTCACGTACGTTTACGTAAACTAAATTCTAGTAAATGTATGTGAACTCAGTTCACGTAAACGTACGTGAAATTGAGTTAACGTAAATGGTTGAATTTTCAATCTTCAATGATTTTGCAATCTTAATTCACGTACACGTATCTGAATTAAGATCACGTACATACTGAGATGTTGAATTTTCAAACTCCATTGATTACACAATCTTAAATCATATACGTGTACGTGAATTAAGATTGCGTAAATCATGAGATTTTTACTTTTTTTTTTAACTTACGTGAATTTAGTTCACGTAGCAATACAACTTACGTGAACTCAGTTCACATACAATCCCCAAATTTAGAAGAAAAACAATTCAAACTCACAAACAGACCAACAAACATACATTTTTAGGTCACTTTAACCAAAATGCGATGAAAAAACTGATTGTGTAGGTTATGAGTGAGTTATGTGAGTTTTAAATGATTATGAGGTAGGGTTGGTGAGTATGGCAATTTATTGATATGTGAGTCATGAGATGTGATGAATGTTGATGAAGGTGAGTTATGAGTTAGTAAAATTGTAAAAAAATATTATAAATATCAAAGGGCATTTTGGATATTTTGGTTTTTTTACAAATTTGAAGGGTGTGGGTAGTAATATGAGAGGAATGGGTAGCAACATTGAAATAAAAAACTTTACTTAATCAAAAGGCCTCAAAAAACAATTTTACTTAATAAAAAAGTCTTAGACTGTAATATTTTTGAGATTAAAACATATAAATATTTTTGATGACTCTTCATCACATGCATAATTTTTATTTATTTTAGTCTTATTTATCTTTAATCATTAGTTAATTTAATGAGTTATTTGATGTATTTTGTGGATTTTAGTTATTTGATTTAATGAAATGTTTTTGTTCTTATTTGCTTAATTAAGTAGAGATTTTTCGTAGTTTTGCGTTGTTACTTTGTTTTAGTGTAGTGCTGAATTTTGGTGAAAAATCAACATGACTTATGTGGAATATTTCAGCCATATCTGGAGTTCTAGATGTCCAATTGGAGTCAATCCAAGTGCTAATGAAAGCTAAGATCCATATCTACAAATTTTAGGAAGACAACGGGACCAAATTCAGACTCGAAAGATTAGAAAAACGCAAAATACATCAGACAACAGATGATGTGCGCCTAGAGCGCGCCCTGCGCGCCTGAGGCGCATTTCCAGCCATTCAGTACTGTCAATACGCGCCCGGAGCGCAAAGACCGCGTCTGGTGCACGTGACGCGCATCAGCATTCATAAAAACGCAATTTTTTACTGTTTAGGGATCTTTTTGACTCTTGGGAAGTTGGGAGACTTGTGCCCGAACATAGAAACTCAAAGGCGGCCGTTTCTAAAGCCATTGGAGCAGTTTTATCAAGAATCATTCATGAATCCTTCTTGTAAATCTTCTCTAATCCCTCTCTTTTGTATCTCTGTCATGAGTAACTAAACCCTATTTGTTGGAAATGAGTGTAACTAGATGAAACCCTTATTTTTCTGATTTGATTTCTAGTTATATGAATGAGTATTGAATTATTTTTCTCATCTCTGTGCTTAATGCTTTTTATTGCTTGATCAACATTAAAATGTTCTACGATTTGTATTTTGAAACGAAAGTGGACTTTACGAATGCTTGAGATGAGAAATTCATGAATTTGTAGTCTAGGAATAGATGTTGGTCATGAAACCAATTAAATTAGTTGCAAAGCAATAGTTTACAAGAGAATTTCTATACGGTAATGCTTAATTCTAATCTTAAATCTACTAAGGAATTAGGGGTTACTTTGGAATTAAAAATTCTGTCACTAAGACATTAGGGCAAGAATAATAAAGAGAATTCAGTAATAATTCAATAAAGGAATTCAGTAACTATGATCAAATTAGACACAAGGTTGGATTCGAAATGAAACTCATCCCTGACATTTTTCTCATTATAAAAGATCAATTTTATTACTGTTGTTAATTTCAAATATTATTTCAATCAATTTGGGAACCTTTTGTTCAATTTTAGTAATTAAATATAATTCAATAGTAAAACGCAATCCTTGAGTTCGACACTCGGTACTACCGTTTTATTATTACTTGCAACGATTCAGTACACTTGCTGAAACGCTATCAAGTTTTTGGCGCCGTTGCCGAGGATTTCCATATCACTATTGAATTTAATTTATTTACTGAATTGAAATTTTTTGCTCTGCAATAAAATTTCTTCTTTTATTTTATTGTAATTTAAAAAAAAAAGAATTCTGGTTTAAAACTCTTTTATTTTTACTTAATTATTTATCTTTCATTAATTGGTCATTACTCATAATTTGTCTAACCTTGTATGCG
The DNA here is from genome assembly GCA_037974875.1 of Cicer bijugum. NCBI lineage: Eukaryota > Viridiplantae > Streptophyta > Magnoliopsida > Fabales > Fabaceae > Cicer > Cicer bijugum. Next base: position 5,209,389 of record JBBPBT010000240.1, on the reverse strand, counting down.
AGGCTAGTCCTCAGCTGAACTTTTCTTTGATCTAGAAAAAAAAAGACTGCGAAAGCAAATCAAAAAGTGGTATGCTAGAATTGAATGTTTATGAGGTTGGGTTGGCTCAAGGGATGTTGCTCCCAAAACAGAGAAAAGAAGTTATTGCCACTGAGATAAAGAAGGGGATGGTAGCGCTAAATATACAACCCCAGGTGGCCTATGTCAAATTACTAAAGCATACTGGTTGTAACATTTGTGGAGGAGCACATAAAATTGAAGCTTGTGAAGCACCAGATGACAATGAGATAGAAGAACTAAAACATGTGAATTTTGTGAGTAATAACGGGAGGCAAAATAATCCCTACTTTAGTACGTACAACCCTGGTTGGAGAAATCATCCAAATTTTTCTTGGAGGGATCAGCAAGGTGGATCTAAGGGTCAACAAGGAGCTCAAACAAACCAATTCCCACCTAGAAAGGCTGCTTGGGAGAGTGCTATAGAGAAATTCGGGACAATCACAAGTTCTTTCATTGAAGAGTCAAGAGCCATCCAGAAAAATCACTCTGCATCTATAAAGAATCTGGAGACTCAAGTGGGTCAACTTGCTCAACAAATGGCACAAAGAACGTTTGGAAATCTGCCTAGTGACACAATTCTGAATCCACGAAACTATGTTAATGCAAGATTAAGGAGGCAAGAAACTGAAAAACAATTTGATAAGTTTCTTGATGTTTTTAAAAAATTACAGATTAAAATTCCTTTTGCAGAAGCACTAGAGCAGATGCCAACATATGCCAAGTTCATGAAGGAGATTTTGTCGAAAAAAAGAAAAATCGGCGGTGAAACAGTTATACTTACCGAAGAGTGTAGTGCTATACTACAGAGGAAGCTGCCACCGAAGCTCAATGATCCTGGAAGTTTCTCAATCCCGTGTGCTATTGGAAACAGAACTTTTGGGAAGGCTTTGTGTGATCTTGGGGCTAGTGTAAGTCTTATGCCCTTTTCAATATACAAAAAACTGGGCATTTGAAAAGTCAAAGACACACAACTGACGTTACAGTTTACGGATCGCTCAATGAAACACCCCTACAGAGTGGTGGAAGATGTGTTAGTTAAAGTGGATAAGTTCATTTTTCCAGTGGATTTCGTGGTACTAGACATGGATGAGGACTGTGACATTCCTTTGATTTTGGGGAGACCGTTCTTAGCAACAGGGCGAGCTATGGTTGATGTGGCAGATGGCACCTTAACCTTAAAAGTAAATGAAGAAACTGCCACTTTTAACATTTTAAAAGCCATGGAACATTCAAAAGAAAGAGAAGAATGCAATCGAATTGAGATCTTAGATGCGATAGTCAACGAAGAAATGAAGCATCAAGCATCCAGTTTTCCATTAGAAAGAGTGTTATGCCTACCCCAAGACATTGTTAAAGAAAGTGAATATCAAAAGGTGGAAGAGGTCTTGGCCATGTTAGAAGCAAGACCATCCTACTCCTCCCGTTTTCCTACTAGATGGGAGGAGTTGAAAGGGAATGAAGACAAGCCCTCAGAGAAAAAGACACTAATGATTGAACTCAAGCAATTTCCTCCTCACTTGAAATATGTATCTCTTGGTGAGAAGGATGATGTGTTCTTCCTGTCATACATGCCACCTTGATAATAGTTGAGATGTCAAGTTAATGACTTTAAAGAAGCACTTCGTGGGAGATAACCTACAGGTAGAGGTAACTTTTAATTTTTGCAATCTTATTTTTGTTATTTGAATTTGTTTCTTTCTAATTGTGTGTAAACGTGCACTATGATGAAGAATTATTAACAACTTGCATTTGGTCTTAAGTTTTATGTTTGACATTTTGAAATTTAAACTATATATCTTTGCTCATACCATTGCTCAACTCGATAAGTTTCACTAATTCATGCATTGTTGATTACTGCTTGGTTGTTGAAGTCTAACTCGCATTTAAAAAAAAAACACTAAATAAATTTTGTAGTGGCATGTTTGGCATCATTTAAATAATGCATACTCTTTCTTATTATCCTAGCTATGAGCTTTTGAGCCTAAACACTTAAATTCTTTGTTGTGTGATTATCCAGACGTGTATTATCCCTTCAGAACTTGCACTAATTCTGACTTGCATCACTTGTAATTTATGCATACATTGAGACAATTTTATTTGGTTGTTTGAGCCTTTCTAACTACCCTATAAATAATATCTTCTTGGTTCTTTGGTCAATGTTTGAGAATCTCCATAATGAAAAGGTGAAAAAAAAATGGTAGAATAATTTGAAAATATATGCCTAACTCCAAGTAGTAAAGCCTACTATCCCAAAATGTCCTACCCTTACCTAAGTCCCATTACAACCCGAAAGTCCTCCAAAAATATATGTGTTTGCTGCATTATGATTGCTAACTAGAATTTTTCAAGCCTATGGTAGCGTGATGCCTGCTCTAGGATTTGAGTGATAAATTAATAACCCTTTTAAACAATTGAGAGAAATTTTGGTTAGATTGTGTGAAGAGAGAGTTAAATTTGATAAATGAATGTCAAGGTGTACAAACCTTATTATTTTTGTAAGCAACCATAGAGTATGATGGATGTTTTGTAGTAGCTGAAACTTTGAGAATTGAGTTTGATTTGAATTGAGAAATTGAGTTTAAGTTTGCTTTTAACTGCACCAAATTTGAAATTAATTGTTGCTTGGGGACAAGCAATAGATTAAGTTTGGGGTTGTGATGACTCTTCATCATATGCATAATTTTTATTGATTTTAGTCTTATTTATCTTCAATCATTAGTTAATTTAATGAGTTATTTGACATATTTTTTTGATTTTATTTATTCGATTTAATGAAATTTTTTTTGTTCTTATTTGCTTAATTAAGTAGAGATTTTTCGTAGTTTTGCGTTGTTACTTTGTTTTAGTGCAGTGCTGAATTTTGGTGAAAAATCAACATGACCTATGTGGAGTACTTAAGCCATATCTGGAGTTCTAGATGTCCAATTGGAGTCAATCCAAGTGCTAATGAAAGCTAAGATCCATATCTACAACATTTATAAAGACACCGGGATCGAATTCAGACTCAAAAGATGAGAAAAATGCAAAATACATCAGACAACAGATGTTGTGCGCCTGGAGCGCGCCTGAGGCGCATTCCAGCCATTCAGTACTGTCAATACGCGCCCAGAGCGCAAAGACCGCGCCTGGGGCGCGTGACGTGCATCAGCATTCATAAAAACGCAATTTTTTACTGTTTAGGATCTTTTTGACTCTTGGGAAGTTGGGAGACTTATGCCCTAACATAGAAACTCAAAGGCAGCCGTTTCTAACGCCATTGAAGCAGTTTTATCAAGAATCATTCATGAATCCTTCATGTAAATCTCCTTTAATCCCTATCTTTTGTATCTCTGTCATGAGTAACTAAACCCTATTTGTTAGGGATGAGTGTAACCAGATGAAACCCTTATTTTTCTGATTTGATTTCTAGTTATATGAATGAGTTTATTGAATTATTTTTCTCATATCTGTGCTTAATGCTTTTTATTGCTTGATCAACATTAAAATGTTCTACGATTTGTATTTTGAAACGAAAGTGGACTTTACGAATGCTTGAGATAAGAAATTCATGAATTTGTAGTCTAGGGATAGATGCAGGTCATGAAACCAATTAAATTAGTTGCAAAGCAATAGTTTACAAGAGAATTTCTATACGGTAATGCTTAATTCTAATCTTAAATCTACTAAGGAATTAGGGGTTACTTTGGAATTAAAGGTTCTGTCACTAAGACATTAGGGCAAGAATAATAAAGAGAATTCGGTAACAATTCAATAAAGGAATTCAGTAACTAGGATCAAATTAGACACTAAGGTTGGATTCAAAGTGAAACTCATCCCTGACATTTTTCTCATTATAAAAGATCAATTTTATTACTGTTGTTAATTTTTAAATATTATTTCAATCAACTTGGGAACCTTTTGTTCAATTTTAGTAATTAAGTATAATTCAATAGTAAAACGCAATCCTTGAGTTCGACACTCGGTACTACCGTTTTATTATTACTTGCAACGATTCAGTACACTTGCTGAAACGCTATCAATTTTCTAATTTAATATTATCTCAATATTAAATCAACTGAAAAAGAAATATAACATGACATCAATTATATTAATTTAGTGGTGTCATGTTAAAATTTAGAAAATTTGATTTAGGCCTCCACATGTATTGAGTCAGATTTGATCCTAATCACACTCATTCGATTTGAATAAGTGAGACACATAATGGACTACAATATTTGAGTCTTTCTCCACATATCTTCCTAATACTCAACATATCCTCCAATACTCAACATATCTTCCCATCACGACCATGTGGAGATAATCGACAAATTCGCTCTTGATAATGTTTTAGTCATCCTATTAGAATCATTATAATTAGTATGAACTTTAGACAACTCCAATAACTTAGCTTCCAAAATATCATGTATTCAATGATACCTCATATCAATGTGTTTGGACATACTATAAAATGTCGAATTCTTATCAAGATGAATAACACTTTGACTATCGACAAATAATACATATTTTTCTTGAATTAACCCAACATCCTGCAAGAATTTCTTCAACCAAATCAACTTTTTGCATGCCTTCATTGTAAACAATGCTACACATTTCTATAATCTGGACTACCAAGCCACAACTCCCTCTGCAAATTTAATCATGTTGCATAAAAATCTACTGACTGTAACAACAACATGAACAATATTTGGTCTTGTACACACCATTGCATACATTAAACTACCCACAATAGACGCATAAAGAACTCGTTCTATGTCTCTTTTCCCATCTTTATTGGAAGGACTTTGTTTAAATCTCAACTTAAAATGAGAAGCAACAGGAGTACTTACAACCTTAGAGTTTTCCAAATGTAACTTTTGCAACACTCTCTCAATATATTGTTTTTGTGTCATCCGAAGTTTCTTCTCCTTTCTGTCATGCATGATTCTTATGCCATGAATTTGTGTACCTGTTTCCATGTCTTTCATGGCAAAGGACTCATCCAATTGTGTAACACCATAAATTTTATAAAAAATTATAATTATTAACCAAATAAGATTCTAAATAATTAATTTGATGTTAAAATTATTTTAAAATATATGTTGATAAATTTTGTGACTAATTTTCACTATTTGGATGATTTCTATGTTGTGCTAGTTTGATACATATTATATTAAATGAGTGATATAAATAATATATATTTTATTTTATTATTTTGTATATTTTCTAAAAATAATAGTATATATGCATATCATATTAATGTAATATTTTTCTGTGCATTTGACTGATGTTAAGTATGCTCGTAGTTATATTTTAATTATTTATAACTATTTTCTAATTTTAGTTGTTTATTTTATAAATAATTATCTTAGAATAGTTGTGATATTGTGTTTGATTTCCTTTATTTTTATATTCTTGTTATGATATTGTGATTATATATATATATATATATATTTATTATAATTTAGTAATTAATATAAAGTTTTGATGTTATATTTATTTACTTTATAATTTCGACTATTCTCTAATGATGGTAATATTTTAATGTGAGTATTTGAAAAAATAAGTATTATTATAGTGATTATTTGGAATATGAGAATTTTAGTTATTAAGGTATTTTAAAAGGCTAATTACTTTAATTATTTGATTTTATATAATATTAGTTTTGAAATATAATATCGAAATTAAATTGTGTTTAAAAAGTATATATCAAGACAATTTAGTTTCTGTAATTGTTGATTTTAATTAAAAAATAAAATAAATGAGTAAAATGTGTTTTATGGGTTAGTCTCAACTAAAATCTAATTAATAATAAATAAATAAATAAATAAATAAATAAATAAATAAATAAATAAATAAATAAATAAATAAATAAATAAATAAGGAAAAAGAGAACAAAAGGATCGAGAGCAAACATTTTCCCATCTTCTTCTTTTACGTCGCCGCCTCCTCCACAACCATTTTCTTCTCCTTCTTCCTTCTTCTCTCGTCGACCATGATCATTATAATGGGTGTCCTGCAAAACTGAGACCACATTTGTGATCTTTGTGATTTCCTCTTTTATTCTCAACTTGAATTGCAAATTGAAACACCCTATTTCTCTTTGTCAAAAATCACACATCCACCTTTTGATCAAGATTCCGGCCACCATGACTATCACCAGCGAAAACCGATATCATATTTGGACTCCACAAAATACCATATTCCATTACCTATGCTTGAAATCGCCAACCATTATATTTCAAAAATGGGATTTCTTCTCGCAGCTGTGTTGTCGAATTCCGACCAGCACGTTCATTGTCTTGAAAAATTAACAGCATTATTAGATTCCTCTCATTGAAACCTTCAAGAAGCACTACTCATTTATGTGTTTCTGTGAAGGTGACGTCGGACAATGTTGGCACTACAACACATCGGTGAGACATTTTTTAATAACTTGTTTCACGACATTTTGAATATGTTTCTTTGCGTAATATTTTTATTAGTTATGTAACACTAATTATTATGCATCACATAAATTATTAGCCTTCTTTCATTGACTCAACAAATACGTCAATGCTTTTGGACTTTTTCGTTGAGCGTTATCGACATCTTATGGTTGTTGAAAATTATTCTAGTCCTTATATCTTATGAAAGTGTCAGATGGAGGTAAGGGGTGAAAGATCATTTGAACTTATTAGTATAATATATTATGAGATGAACATGAAAATTGTATTTCCCAACGATTCATCCAGGACTCTCTACGTACGAAATGAGCCCTTTGAGAGATAAATTAATTAATATGAAAATATGAGGATTTTGAGGTTAAAATGTTTAATAAAAATATTTATAAGGTGTTGATTGATTTAATTTTCAATAATTGTGTGATATTTGATATTTTAATAATGTTGAATGTCGAATGAAAATATGTGCATATGTTTGATTAGACGAATTTATGTGATGTGATAATAAAAGATGAATTCAGTTTATGATATATGTTTTATGATAATAATGATGATGATATTTTGTTGATGATGGTGATGTTATAAATTTGTGATGAGTTTATATGATGATCATGATTAAGTACGATTAAAGATATTATAAAATTGTGATGAGAATATTGAAGTACCCCATAATCGATGAAATAGTGATGAATGTAATTTGTGCTAAAGATGATGCTCTTAATGGAGTATTTTTGAAGTGAATATATTATTTGAAGTCGAGATTATTTTTTCATCGTATAGGTAGGGTATGACAAGTCTAGTGGTTTGGGGAAACTACAATTGAATTGAGACTGTTCGTGGCAGTCTATTATGGAGCCTTATAGCGAGATTGTTACACCTTGGAGGTATTCGGGTAGGGAACTCCTATGTAACTTGGAGGTAGCACTTTAAATATCGGGAGCTACCACACAATACATGTTTACCTCGATTGTCGTGTATATGTGTCTTAGGTTGAATTGAGAGAATTTATGAGGATAAGACCAATTTAAATTTTTCGTCCACCCGAGTGGTGGCATAGTATCAAGTCTCCTAAGCAAGTACTTCAGAGTTAGAATGATACCAAATTGTGAAGTAGAGTATAAGCTCATACATAATATTGCATTTTTTAATATTGTTTTGTTGTGATTAATGTGTTTCAAAAGTGATAATAATTTCTCTTGGATGATATGATGAAATTACGATATATTGATTTTACTTAGTGATTTTGACATTATAATATGATATTATTTTTCTTGAGTATTTTGATATATCATGATGTGTTATGATACAGTCTATTATGATTGTTTGTGTGTTCTTCTTACTTATATTACATTATCAACATGATTTCAAAATTCATTCCTTCGTTGTTTGTGTTTGACTGGATTGGCCCTGCGTTTGCGAAATCGTAATTATTACATGTTAATGAGTCTAAAAGTTCAAGTTTGGGAGAAATCTCACTCTGATAGGTGATACTAGAAACAATAGTTATAATTTGTATTTTGCTTTTATTTATTTAATTAGAAACGACTTTATGTTTGAAAACCTTATAAGTACTAGTAAGTTGTTGAAATTAAATTTAGAAATGTGATATCCTAAATAAGTTGTAAAAATTTATTTTTCCTCTGAAAAATTTTTATCTATCCGCAGCAAAAAATTTATGTAAATATATTATAAGTTATTATATATTATTTTGGGGTTTATGTGTCACAAACTTCTTATTTAACCTATCAATCTTGAAAATATTTTTCCCAATAATAAGTATGTCATCAACATATAATAACATGATAATGAAATTATCATTAAAAAAATTTCTAACAAATACACAATGGATAGAAGTAGTCTTCATATATCCCTTCTCACACATAACAGACTCACACTTTTTGACCACTGCCTTGAAGCTTACTTCAAACCATATAGACTCTTTCTTAGTCTATACACCTAGCCTTCCTTTCCTTTAACAAGAAAACCATCAAGTTGTTTCATGTAAATCTCTTCCTCCAAATCACCATGAAGGAAAATCATTTTTACATCAATCTGCTCTACCTCTAAGTCAACACCAGCTGTCAAACTCAACACGGTTCTACTTGATCATATTTTTACCATAAGTAAGAAAATATCATTAAAATCTACACCTTTACTTTGACGGAAACATTTCCCCACTAATTTGGCATTATACCTCAGAGACTTTGAGTTACTCTCAAGCTTCACTCTATATATCCACCTGTTTACTAAAGCCCTTTTTCCTTTCGGCAACTTCACCAAATCATAAGTGTGATTATCATGTAAGGATTGTATCTCATCATGAATTGCATCCAACCATTTTTCACTTTCTTCACACTCTATAGCCTCTCAAAAACACTCAGGTTCCCTGTCATTAGTCAATTTCACATACTCATTTGAAACATATCTTGTAGATGGTTGTTTTTGCCTCTTAGAGCTGCTAAGTTGGATTTGAGATGATTCATAAGCATCACTAAGATTCCCATCATGTGACAACTCATGATCTTCAGTTGTTGGAATATTTAACTCATCTCCAAGATGATGGTCATCAACACAATCATTTCGATCATCGTTCTGAACATTACCATCAGTAGTATCCAAATCAGGAATAGGTGACCAAACTTGATCACCATCAGCCAAGATGTTATCTCTCAGATGTAGTCTTCTTCACCTTATCAATGTCTTCAATACTTTGTTCTTCCATGAACACTACATCACGACTTTTGATAACCTTTTTCTCTATAGAATTATACAACTTGTAGCAAATTCATCCTCACCATAACCAATGAAGTTACATTGCTTTAACTTTGCACCCAACTTGGATCTTTCATCCTTACTTGACATTTTTGTCAAACCATACCTTGTTTGTTACTTTGTATCATCCCAAATTTTATAATAAACTATTTTATTAATGAAATATGATTTTAAATAATTAATTTGATGCTAAAATTAATTTAGAATATATGTTGATGAATTTTGTGATTAACTTTCGTGATATGGGTGCTTCATATGATGTGCTAATTTTATACATATTTGACTAAAAGAGTAATATAAACAACAAATATTATTTTATTATTTAATATAATTTTCAAGAATAATAATATTTTAGCGTAAATATTTTAAAGAATAAGATTTTAATCGGATTTATATTTATATGCGCATATGTAATTGATAAGATATTTTCATTTGCGTTCGACATATGTTAAGTGTCCACATAGTTATATTTTAATTATTTCTAAGACTTAATTGTAGTTTTGGTCCCTCTATTTCAGCTGAATCGCGAAAGTAGTCCCCCCATTTTGTTTCTCCCCAGTTTTGGTCCCCCAAACAGAATTTTAGTCCAAAACTTGATGAAATTTCATTTTTTAAAGCCGTACTACACCATTTATGATTATATATTTCAGGTACAATTGTTGCAAATGAGATCTTGAGGCATGATGTGACTTAAATAAATGCCAAAAAAATAAGATTTCATCAAGTTTTGGATCAAAATTCTGTTTGAGGGACCAAAACTGGGGAGAAACAAAATGGGGGGACTACTTTCGCGATTCAGCTATAATAGGGGGACCAAAACTGCAATAAACCTATTTCTAACTATTATATATTTTTAATTATTTATTTTGTAACTATTTCATATTTCTTGTTTCTTTTATTTTTATATACTTCCAATGGCATGACGATTTTATACATAATTATTATGATTTAGTAATTAATATAAATTTTTTATGTTATATTTATATATTTTATTATTTTGACTATTCGATAAAGATGATAGTATTTAGGTGATTATTTGAAAAATATTATAGTAATAATTATAGTTATTATTTTGAATATGAGAGTTTTGGTTAATAATGTATTTGAAAAGATTAATTATTTTATTGTATAAAATATTACTTTTCAAATATTAGAAATATTCTATTAATGAAATTGTGTTAAAAAAGAGTCTTAAAAAAATTAGTTTTGATAATTGTTGGTTTTATTTAAAAAAAAATAAAATAAATGAGTAAAATGTGTTTTATGGGATAGACTCATATGTAAGAGCAAAATCTAATTAAATAAAAATAATAAACAAAAAATTAATTTTATAATTGAATAGTGGCTATATTATCCATTGATTATTATCCGATTTAGGATAAGTTTACTTGACTCAATTTCAAAATTGACACTTTTAGAATGTGTTCTCCTAATTTATTTTTGACGTTTAATCATAAATTGTCGAGTTAGATCGATTGAAGGACAAAAAGCCAAAGAACAAAGATTTTTTGCTTTTGGACTCGTATTCGTATATGAAAGCGTCAAAATAAGGTAAGTGGTGATAGAGTATTTTAATTCATGAGTATAATATATTGTGAAATGAACAGGAAAATTGTATTTACAAATGATTAATTTGGGGCTCACTGCGTGTGGCATTAGTTCTTTGAGAGATAAATTAATTAATGTAAAAATATGGAATTTGTGAGGTTAAAATATCAAATAGAAACATTTATAAGGTGTTGATTGATTTAATTTCATTAAATATGTGGTATTTTATATTATTGTGATATTGGGTGTCGAATGATTTTTGTGCATATATTTGATTAGACGAGTATATGTGATGTGGTAATAAAATATAGATGTGTTGTATGATATAAGTTTATTTGATGTGATGATAAAAGGTAAATGGATTGTGATAAGTTTATGTGATGATGATGATGTATGATTGAGGATAGTGATGTAATAAATTTGTGATGAGTGTATGTGGTGATGATGATGATGTATGATTAATAATAGAAATGTTATAAAATTGCAATAAGAATATTGAAGTAACCTATAACTGATGAAATAGTGATGATTCCAACTTGTGTTAAAGATGATGCTCTTGATGGAGTAGTTTAGGTCAACGAGGAGAGAAAATAGATGTTGAGAATTTTTTGAAGTGAATATTATTTTGTCATCATATAGGTAGGGCCTGAGAAGTCTAGTGATTTCTGGGAAGGACAACTGAATGAGCATAATTGTGAAGGTCAACTGTTGATTCTTAAGGCAAGATTGAGGAATTTTAAGGTGACTTAGTCGTAGCCCTCCAAATGTCGAGAAAGACCATGCAACACACGTTTACCTCGACAAGCGTGTATATGTGTCTCAGGTCAGTTTGAGGGGATCTATGAGGACATGGCCAATTTGAATTATTCATCCACTGGTGTGGTGGCATAGTATCAAGACTCATAACCAAGTAATTCAGAGTTAGAATAGTATCAAATTGTGAGGAAGTAGAGTCTAAGCTCATGCATAACATTGCATTTCTTTGTGATTGTTTTGTTGTTATTAATATATTTCAAAAGTGATAATAATTTCTCTTAGATGATGTGATGATATGACGATATATTGATTTTACTTGAGTGACTTTGACATTATAATGTAATATTATTTTTCCTGAATTTTTTGATTAGGGGTGGGAATAGATCAGGCTAGGCCAGGCTTTGAAATATTTGAGTCTGACCTATGATTTATTTTTCTAAGCCTAAGTCTGGCCTACGGCCTATCATAAGTTTTTTTTTCGGTCTGACCTGACTTTTTTAAAAGTTTTGGCTGGCTTGGAAGCATATTTAAAAGCCTTATTCACATTAAAATATTTAAATGCTCTACTCATACCACATGATGCTCTCCACATACCAATATCAATGTACATATTCATATATATTAAACAAAAAATAATTTTAAAAAAATCTTAAACAAACATTCTTTAACCCTAAAAAAGAATTTTTGGTTTCAAAAAATAGATTTTTTTTTCTAAAACAAATGCACTCACTATTACGTCTTAAACAAATATGGAACAACTACTAAGTGATTGACTAATTGAACGGCTACCGAATATGAAATGACTACCAAATATGGAATCGCTACCGAATACGGAACGGCTACTGAATATGGAATGATTACTGAGTGATTGTCTAATTGATAGAATTTAAAATATAAAATAATATTATTAATATTATATTAAAAAAATAATATTAATAAATAATATATATATATATATATATATATATATATATATATACTAGCCTGTTAGACCTAATAGGTTTTTTTATAAATCTGAGCCTAACCTATTTAAATAAATAGGCTTTAAAAACAGTCTGAGTCTAGCCTTGCTATTAAATAGGCTAGACCAGGCCATAGGTAGGCTAGGCCATAGGCCCTTGACGGACGGTCTCGCCTATTCTCATCCCTAATTTTGATATACCAGGATATGTTATGATATGATTTATTATGATTATTTGTGTGTTGTTCTTATTTATATTATATCAAGATTTTGAAACTTATCTCTTTCGTTGTTTATGTTTGACTGGTTTGACCCTAAGTTTGCAAAATTACAATTATTACAGGTCAATGAGTCTTGAAGTTCAAGTTTGGAAGAAGTTTCACTCTAATAGGTGATATTGGGAATGAGAGTTATAAGTTGTATTTTAATTATTTAATTAGAAACATCTTTTTTTATGAAAACCTTATAAGTACTAGTATCATTTTGAAATTAAATTAAGAAATTATATTTAAATCAAGTTTATGGAGATTGCAATGTTTTATAGGAGGAAAAAAAATTTAAAGTGCTCTATTTGTATTTGAAAAAAATGTGATATCTAAAATAGCTCGTAAAAATTTATTTTCCATTTGTGGTTTAGGGTGTCACATACCTCAGTATTCAAAGCGACAATAAGAATAAGATTAATAACATGTACCGTCATGTATAGTGTCTTACCCCAATAGCTTTTAGGCAACTTCACTTTAGAGACCACACATCTCACTCTCTCAACAAGTGTTTGATGCATCCTCTCTGCTAAACCATTAAACTGAGGAGTTTTAGGAGGACTCTTATCATGTGTTATACCGTATTAATTGCCATAGACATCAAAGGGTCCACAATACTCACACCATTGTCAGTACGAAGACATGATCTTTTGTCAAAGCATGAAATTGATAGAACTTCTCCAGCACATGGTATTTTGTCTTCAAAGAATAAACTCATAGTTTCTTGGAACAATCATTAATAAAAGTAAGAAAATAAAGTAAACCATTAAAATATGTTACCTTTGAAAAGCCATATACATCATAATGCACCAACTGAAGCAACTCTGACTTTCTAGAGGGAATATGCCTTTTGAAGGATACTCTAGTTTGTTTATCAACCATGCAATGAGAATATTTCTCCAAATCTACATTTTTAATTCTTGGAAACACATCCTTATTGTCTAAATAATTTAACCTTTTTTCACTTATATGGCTAAGCCTTTGGTGCCACAAAGATGCTTCCATATCCACAACATTCACATCGTCTTTAGCGATCAAAGCTTTTATCTAATACAGTTTACTAATTTTCTCCCCTCTAGCAACAACCAAGTTACCTTCGCTAAGTTTCCACTTTTTAGAAGCAAAATGATTATCAAAACCACTATAATCAAGCATATGCACATATATCAAATTAAAAAGAACATATGAAGCATGTTTGACTCCTTTAAGCAACAATTGCAATCCCATATTGATTTGCAGGCATACATCACAAACACCAATAACCTTAGTTACACCATCATTACCCATCTTCAAACTCCAAAGTCCACTGATATATAAGATGTGAACAACTATTTCCTCAATGTAACATGTAGTCACTAAGAATAAAAAATATCATCACTAGTATAAATAGTAACACGGTCATCATCAATATCATCATCATGACCTTTTTGTATTTGTTTACCCTTCTTGCCTTTATTCTCATTTTTCTACAAAAAAATAATTCTTATGTATGTGCCATGTTCTATGACAATAATAACACTCCATATTTTTGTATCTAGACTTGGACTTGCTTTTCATATTTTCTCTACTAACCTTCGGTTCTATTTTCTGACTTCTCCCCCTATTTTCAGTGATGAGAACTTCCAATTAAGATTAAGAACCATGCGCCTTCCTTCTCATATCTGAAGGTGCAAACACGAGAAAGGGGGTTGAATTGAGTTTGCCAAAGTTGATAACTTTTTTATGATTTAAAAATAATTATAAAAAACTAGTTTGGTTTTGGTGACTTAATTAGAGTAGAAGCAATCAGATTCAGAGGTAGCAAGAAATGAAAGCCTAAATAGTTTAATACGTAGATTTATCATGGTTCACCACTAACTTGGATACATCAAGTCCCCTCATTCAGAAGACTTTAATCCACTAATTCAAATACCTTGAATTACAAAGTACCTGACCCTCAAAGCCAATCTTCCCAAACAACTTGACAACCCCAAAATTTTGAGGAACTAACCACCTTGACACTACAAGCCAAGTATTCTCCTAAAAACCTGAAAACCCAAAATTGAAGAAGGAACTAAACCACTATCAAGTTGGATAGAAAAGATTAGAACTTGAGTAGTTGCTTCTAAAAAGCTAATGATAATAATAACTCTCACACTGTAAGAAAAGAACACGTAGAATATATGTGTAACTCGAACAAGTGTTTCTCTCTTTGAACTATAAGACTGCTCTTTTATGCTTTTCGATACTTTTCTCCTTCAGCCTTGAGTGTCTATTTATAGTGAAAATTTGGGCTTCAATTTAGTCCTTATTAAATTCTAAATTGTATCTTGTTTAGATTGAGTTTGTAATTTCTTCAAATTGATTCTATTTATATTTTGTATTTATTGAGTTTGTAAATTCTCCAGATTGATTCTACGTGTATTATGTTTAGATTGTGTTTGTAAATTCTTCAGATTGATTGATGATTCTTCATCATATGCATATTTTTCATTGTTTTTAGTCTTATTTATCTTTTATTCATTAGTTAATTTAAGGAGTTATTTGATATATATTTTTTATTTTAGATCTTTGATTTAATGAAATGTTCAAGTTCTTATTTGCTTGATTAAGTAGAGAATTTTGGTGAGAAATCAACATGACCTATGTGGAGTATTTCAGCCATATCTGGAGTTGTAGGTGTCCAATTAGAGTCACATCAAGTGAAAATGAAAGCTCATATCCATAGCTACAACATTCATGAAGACACCATAACCCAATTCAGACTCAAGAGGAGAAAAAATGCAGACAACGTCTGAAGCACAACAGCTACGTCTGGGGCGCATTTCCACCCTTTTGAATATTTTGGTTCACGCTTGAAGCGCAAAAGCTACGCGTGGCATGCGACAGCATTCAGTAAAATGCAATTTTTTTTTCACTTTTTAGGGATATTTTTTACTATTGAGAAGTTTGAAGACTTGAGCCCTAGCAGAGAAACTCAAATACAGTCGTTTCTTACACCATTGGAGTAGTTTTATCAAGAATTATTCATGAATCTTTATTGTAATTCTTCTCTAATCTCTATCTTTTCTATCTATGTCATGAGTAACTAAACTCTGTTTGTTAGAGATGAGTGTAACAAGATGAAACTCTTATTTTTCTGATTTGATTTCTAGTTATATTGAATTAGTTTTCTCATCTCTGTGCTTAATGCTTTTTATTTCTTGATCAATATTAAAATGTTCTACGATTTGTATTTTGAAACGGAAGTGGACTTTACGAATGCTTGAGATGAGAAATTTATGATATTGTAGTCTAGGGATAGATGCAGGTCATGAAACCAATTAAATTAGTTGCAAATGCAATAGTTTAACAAGAGAATTCTTGTACGGTAAGGCTTAATTCTAATCTTAAATCCACTAAGGAATTAGGGGTAACTTTGAAATTAAAGATTATGTCACTAAGACATTAGGGCAAAAATAATATTGAGAATTCAATAATAATTCAATAAAGAAATTCAGTAACTAGGATCAAATTAAACACCAAGGTTGGATTCGAAGTGAAACTCATCTTTGACATTTTTCTTATTATAAAAGACCAATTTTACTATTTTTGTTAATTTCAAATATTATTTCAATCAACTCAAAAACTTTTTGTTCAATATCAGTAATTAGATACAACTCGATAGTAAAATGCAATCATTGAGTTTGACACTCGGTACTACCGTTTTATTATTACTTGAAACGATTCAGTACACTTGCTAAAACGCTATCAAGTTTTTGGCGTCGTTGCCAGGGAATTTTCATCTAACTATTGAGATATAATTTAGCTACTTTTGAAATTTTTTGCTTTGCAATAAAATTTTTGTTTTTATTGTACTTTTAATAGTGAAAAAGAAATTGTTTTAAAACTTTTTTATTTGTACTTAATTATTTTTTTTCTTTATTTTAAAAATACTCACAATTTGTCTAACCTTGTATGCGAGGCCAGGCCTCAACTGACCTTTTCTTTGATCCAAAAATTGAAAAAAGAGGATTTGGTGGAATAAGAGGATTTGGAGGATTTCTTCATATTTGCAGAAATGGTTGATCAACCACCACCTAAACGTACCTTCAGCGAGTATGAGAATCAAAATAGAAAATTTGCTCGATTAGCTATCCTTAACACACTGACTACAATCAACAAGTTTGAAGTGAACCCTGCTCTATACCAAGAATTGAAGGAGATTCATTTTACCAGTAAACATAATGAAGATACCAATAGACACCTCGCAAACTTCTTTGAATTATGTGAAACAATGAAAGTTGATGGTTTTTATTAAGAAGGCAAGATATTGAGACTATTTCCATTTTAATTGTAAGATGATGCTAAGGAGTGGCTAAATTCCTTTCCTGCTAGTACCATCACCACATGGGATGACCTTGAACATAAGTTCTTGAAATAATAATTTCCCTCAATTGTGTTCGTTAAAAAAAGGAAAGACATTTCCAATTACACATAGAAAGAAGGAAAAACTCTTTGTGACAATTACAGGAGGTTCAAGAGTTTACTAGCAGGAGGCCCCAATCACACTTATGATGACATTGCTCGGTTTCAAATATTTTGTAATAGTTTCAGGCCTAGCATTAGAATCATGTTGGATGTTACATCATGTGGTTCTTGGAATTACAAAACTGCATCAGAAGCACGAAAAATTATTGAGATCAGGGCATCAAATGAACAAATGATGTTGTATGATAGAGGTGGTGGGTCAAAGAGTGGTATTCTGGAATTGAATGTTCTGGATGTTGGGTTGGCTCAAGGGAAGCTTCTCTCAAAATAGATAGAAAATGTTATTGTCGCTGAGATAAAGAAGGGGATGGAAGCTCTAAATATACAACCCCAAGTGGCCCCTGTCAAATTATTGAAACACACTAGTTGTGACTTTTATGGGGGAGCACATAAAAATGGAGCTTGTGAAGTACCAGATGATGATGATACAAAAGAACCAAAAGAGGTGAACTTTATGGGTAACAGTGGGAATCAAAATAATTCTTACTCTAGTACGTACAATCCGGGTTGGAGAAATCATCCAAATTTTTCATGGAAAGACCAACAAGGTGGATCTCAAGGTCAACAAGGAACTCAACCAAATCAAGCTCCACCTCGAAAAGCTACTTGAGAGAGTGTTATTGAGAAGTTAGTAACAAGCACAAGTTCTTTCATTGAAGAGTCAAGAGCCATCCAGAAAAATCACTTTGCATCAATAAAGAATCTAGATGCCCAACAGGGTCAACTTGCTCAACAAATGGCACAAAGAGCGCCTGGAAATTTGCCTAGTGACACAGTTCGGAATTCGAGAAATAATATCAATGTAGTGACAATGAGAAGTGGCAAGGTAAGTGAACAAGTACCACCTAAAGCCAAACAGAGTGGAAGTACATATACTTCAACCCGCTCGGAGGAAATGGTCACCCTGACATCAGTTGAGAAGCACATCGCTCTTGAAAAGGAGGAATAACCCGTGGTATATAAAAATGAGCCCCTGCCAAAGCCTGAAATTCGACTTCTATTCCCTCAAAGATTAAGAAAGGAAGAAACTGAAAAACAATTTGGTAAGTTTCTTGATGTTTTTAAAAAATTACAAATTAATATTCCTTTTGCATAAGCACTAGAGCAGATGTCGGCTTACGCCAAGTTTATAAAGGAGATTATGTTAAAGAAAAGAAAAATTGGTAGTGAAACAGTGATGCTTACTGAAGAGTGCAATGCTATTCTACAGAGGAAGTTGCCACCTAAGCTCAAGGATCCTAGAAGTTTCTCTATTCCCTGCACTATTGGGGAAAGAACTTTTGGGAAATCCCTATGTGACCTTGGGGCTAGTGTAAGTCTAATGCCCCATATCCATGTACAAAAGGTTAGACATTGGAAGAGTCAAAGACACATAACTGATGTTGCAGTTTGTCGATCGATCAATGAAACACCCATATGGAGTGGTAGAAGATGTGCTAGTCAAAATGGAAAAGTTCATTTTCTAGTGGATTTCGTGGTACTAGACATGGAGGAAGACAATGACATTCCTTTGATTTTAGGGAGACCGTTCTTAGCAACAGGGCGAGCTATGATTGATATAGCGGATGACACCTTAACCTTAAAGCTAAATGAAGAAATTGTCACTTTCAATATTCTAAAAGCCATGGAACATTCAAAAAAAAGAAGGGTGCAATCGAATCGAGATCTTAGATGCGATAGTCGACAAAGAAATTGATCATCAAGCACCCATTTTGCCATTAAAAAGAGTGTTATGCCTATCCCAAGATGTTGTTAAAGAAAGTGAAGATCCAAAGGTGAAATAGGTTTTAGCCATGTTAGAAGCATCACCATCTTACTCACCCTGTTTCTCTACTACATGGGAGGAGTTGAAAGGGAATGAAGACGAATATGTAGAGAAAAAGAAAGAGACGCCACAGGTTGAACTCAAGCAATTGCCACCTCACTTGAAATATATATCCCTTGGTGAGAAAGATGATGTGTTCTTTGTGTCATATAATACACCTTGACAATGATTGAGGCGTCAAGCTAATGACTTTAAAGAAGTGCTTTGTGGGAGCAACACATAGGTAGTGGTAACTTTTATTTTTGCAATCGTATTTTTTTTTAATTTGAATTTGTTTCTTTTTTATTGTGCGTAATCGTACACTATGATGAAGAATTTTTAACAACTTGAAACTAGTCTTAAACTATTTATTTCAAATTTTGAAATTTAAACTCTATTTCTTTGCTCATATCATTTCTCAATTCGATAATCATTTCTCAACTCGATAAGTTTCACTAATGCATGCATTGTTGATTACTCCTTGGTTGTCGAAGTCTCACTTGCCATTTTAAAAATAAAAAAAAACTAAATAAAATTTTATAGTGGCACGTTTGACATCATTAAGATAGTTCACACTCTTTCTTATTATCCTAGTTGTGAGCTTTTGAGTCCAAACACTTTAATTATTTGTTGTGTGATTTTCCAACATGTGTTATAACTTTAGAACTTGCACTAATTTTGACTTGCATCGCTTGTAATTTATGCATACACTTAGACAACTTTGTTTGGTCGTTTGAGCCTTTCTAACTACCCTATTTTATCATTTGCTAGCCCCTTTGAGCCTTTCCCTTTTATTCCAGTTACTAACCATAATACAAGCCAAAGACCTAACTTTAATTAAATCACCTTACTTGGAGTTAGGTAGAAAAAAAAATCTCGTTTTGATAAAATTTGAAGTTTGGGGTTGCTCATGGGATAACAACCTTTTACATTTGGGGTGGTGATTATCACAAAAATAAAAAAAAAATAAAACAAAAAGAAGAAGAAGAAAAAATCAGTTTGTGTAGTTCGATAAATATTATCTTCTTGGTTCTTTTGTCAATGTTTGAGAATCTCCACAATGAAAAAGGTGAAGAAAAATAAAAAGTGCTAGAATAATTTGAAAATGTATGTATAACTCCAAGTGGTAAAGCCTACTATCCCAAAATGTCATACCCCTACCTAAGCCCCGCTACAACCCGAAAGTCCTCCAAAAATGTATGTGTTTGATACATTATGATTGCTACCTAGAATTTTTTCAAGCCTATGGTAGCGTGATGCATGTTCTAGGATTTGAGTGATAAATTCATAACCCTTTCTAAACACTTGAAAGAAATTTTGGTGAGATTGTGTGAAGAGAGAGTTGAACTTGATGAATGAATGCTAAAGTATACAAATTGTGTTGTTTTTTTTATAAGCAAACATGGAGCATGATGAATGTTTTGTAGTAGCTGGAACTTTGAGAATTGAGTTTAATTTGATTTGAGAAATTGTTTTTAAGTTTGATTTTAACTGTACCAAATCTGAAATTGATTTTAGCTTGGGGACAAGCAATATATTAAGTTTTGGATTGTGATGATTCTTCATCATATGCATATTTTTCATTGTTTTTAGTCTTATTTATCTTTTATTCATTAGTTAATTTAAAGAGTTATTTGACATATTTTTTTGATTTTATTTCTTTGATTTAATGAAATATTTATGTTCTTATTTCTTAGGTTAAGTAGAGAATTTTCGTATTTTTGCGTTGTTACTTTGTTTTAGTGCAGTGCTGAATTTTGGTGAGAAATCAACATGACATATGTGGCATATTTTAGCCATCTCTGGAGTTTTAGATGTCCAATTGGAGTCAAACCAAGTGCAAATGAAATCTAAGATCCATAGCTACAACTTTCATGAAGACACTGGAATCCAATGCAGAATCAAAAGAGGAGAAAATGCTGAAAGCGTCAAACAGAAGAAATTGTGTGCCTAAAGCGCAACATCTGCGTCTGGGGTGCATCTCCACCCTTTTGAATTCTTCGGTCCATGCTTGAAGTGCAAAAGGTGCGCTTAGGGCATGTGGCACGCGACAACATTCATTAAAATTCAATTTTTTCACTTTCTAGGAATCTTTTTTACAGTTAAAAAGTTTGAAGACTTGTACGCTAGCAAAGAAACTCAAAACGGCCGTTTCTAACACCATTTGAGCAGTTTTATCAAGAATCATTCATGAACCTTTCTTGTAATTCTTCTCTAATCTCTATCTTTTCTATCTCTGTCATGAGTAAATAAACCTTATTTAATGTGGATGAGTATAACAAGATGAAACCCTTATTTTTCTGATTTGATTTTCTAGTTATATTATTGAGTTTAATTAATTATTTTTCTAATATCTATGCTTAATGTTTTTTATTGCTCGATCAACATTAAAATGTTCTACGATTCTTATTTTGAAATGAAGTGGACTTTACAAATACTTGAAATGAGAAATTCTTGAATTTACAGTCTAGGGACAGATGCATGTCATGAAACCAATTAAATTAGTTACAAACGCAATAGTTTAACAAGAGAATTCATGTACGGTAAGGATTAATTCTAATATTAAATCCACTAAGGAATTAGGGGTTACTTTGGAATTTAAGGTTTTGTCACTAAGACATTAGGGCAAGAATAACAAAGAGAATTTGGTAATAATTTAGTAAAAGAATTCAGTAACTAGGATCAAATTAGACACCAAGGTTGGATTCAAAATGAAACTCATCCGTGATATTTTTCTTATTATAAAAGATCAATTTTATTATCGTTGTTCATTTCAAATGTTATTTCAATCAATTTGAAAACTTTTTGTTTAATTTTAGTAATTAAATATAAGTCGATAGTAAAACGCAATCCTTGAGTTCAGCACTCGGTACTACTATTTTATTATTACTTGCAACGATTCAGTACACTTACTGAAACTCTATCTTTGATTGTATTCATATTTTGTGGTAGGTAAATCTTGATTAAATCATAATCAAATCTTCTTCAAATGTTAATCAAATCTTCTTCAAATATTCTTCAAATCTTGGCCATATCTTCCTTTCAACTTAGTCAAAGATTTTCTTAAATTATAATATGAATCAAATCTTATTTTAGATTCTCATCAATTATAAATTTGAATTAAATCTTATTTTAGATTTTCTTCAATTATAAATTTTAATCAAATCTTATTTTATATTTTCTTCCATTATAAATTTGAATCAAATCTTATTTTATATTTTCTTCAATTATAAATTTGAATTAAATCTTATTTTAGATTTTCTTCAATTATAAATTTTAATCAATTCTTATTTTAGGTTTTCTTCAAATACATGAATCTTTTTTCATACTCTTTGAAGTCAAATATATTGTTCTCATAAAATACTTTTGTTATCATCAAAATTTCAAGTATAAAATCAACTTGGTTCCAACAATTTCCCCATTTTTGATGATGACAAAACTTGTATTTTTTATAACAAAATTTCTTTATAATTATTTGACTCCCTCTAAGTCTTAGTATCATTTTCTCTCTACTTTATAAAATATTTTTCTCCCTCTTTTGTAATTAGACAAAAATACTTGAAAGTGATACTTTGTCTCTCTTTTTTTCTTTCTTTTTTCTCTTGAATAAAATGAATATAATATAATACAAGAAAATATAATGACTAATCTAAAGCTAAACTACTTTGAAGTGATCACAACATCAGTCATATATGACAATAAGGTTTAGGCTTTTCTTGATAAAGTTAAACCTATCTTCAAGTAGTGGTTTGGTAAATATGTCAGCTCATTGGTGCTCAGTATCTACAAACTGAATGTTTAGTACCCTTTTGTGAACAAAGTCTCTAATGAAGTGGTGTTTGATCAATATGTGTTTAGCTCTAGAATGTAGAATAGGGTTTTTGGTTAGACAAATGGCAGAAGTGTTATCACAATAGATGGGAATGTTGGATTCTAGGATTTTGTAGTCTTCAAGTTCATGTTTCATCCAAAGTAGTTGAGAACTGCAGCTAGTTGCTGAAATGTACTCAGCTTCTGTTGTTGACATTACAATGGTGTTTTGTCTCTTACTTGACCAAGATATTAAGTTGTCACCTAAAAAGGTGCAGTTTCCACTAGTAATCTTTCTCTCAAATATATCTCCAACATAATCAAAATCACAATATCCACTCAGTTTGTAATTAGGAGATTTCTTGTAGAACAAGGTAAGGTTGGTAGTGCCTTTTAGGTATCTAAGGATTCTCTTAACATCAGTTAAATGTGATTCCCTAAGGTCAACTTGAAATCTTGGACATACGCATACACTATACATGATGCCAAGTCTGTAAGCGGTAACGTAAAGTAGGGATCCTATCATTCCTCTATAGGTTTTTTAGACAACTTTTTCGCCTGAATCATCTTTTGCAAGTGAACAAGTAGGGTGCATTGGTGTAGCCATAGGTTTGCAATCACTCATCTTAAACTTCCTAAAAGTCTCTTATGTATATCTACTCTAATGAATGTATAAACCTTTTTGACTTTGTTGAATTTGTATTCTTAAGAAGAACTTAAGTTCTCTCATTATACTCATTTGAAATTGAAATTGCATCAATTTAGAAATTCTTGGAAAAGAGAGCCATTAGTAAATCCCAAAATAATGTCATCAACATAAATTTGAATAATAAAAATGTTATCTCCTATTAATTTTCTAAAGAGTGTATTATCAACCTATCCTCTTTCAAATATATTTTTAAGCAAAAAGTTACTAAGTCTATCATACCATACCCTAAGTACTTATTTTAGATCATACATAGATTTTCAAAGTTTAAAAACATGATTTGGAAATTCAGTACTTTCAAAACCTGGAGGTTGTTTAACATAGACTTCTTCACTGAAATAACTATTAGAAAAGCACCTTTAACATCCATTTGAAATTATGTACTGTTATTATTTGCAGGGGAAAAAAGTAGGATACGAATAACTTCTAACCTGATCACTGGATCAAATGTCTCAGTGTGGGACAAGTCTTGTCTTGTTTCTAACCACTTCACCTTTCTCATTTAGCTAGTTTCTGAAAACCTGCTTGGTTCCAATAATGTTCTTCTTTGGTCTAGGTACTAGATCCCATACATCATTTCTCTTAAATTAATTTAACTCTTCTTGTGTTGCAAGAATTCATCCATCATCTATCAATGTTTCATCAACAGTGGTAGGTTTAATTAATGAGAGTGAGCCAAACAAAGTGGTATATTTTAATGATGATATGATCTTCAAAGGATCACTTGAACTTCCAATGAGATGATATTTCTTATCCTTCCATCTGAATCTTCCTTTTGACTTTTTTTAATTGATTCTAACTTGATCATATTCATCCTCTGAAGATTTGTCATCTTCTGGTTTGTCTGCATATGCTTCCTCTAGTTTCGGTAAACCTGCAATATTCTCAACTTGCTTTGAATTTTTAAGGTCAAGTTGTTTGTCATATAAAATGGTATAAATTAGATAATTGAAGAACGAAATCAATACAGCTAAAACATCAGTTTTGTTTCTAGTGGTTTCCCCTAGTTTCGGAAAACCAAACTTTTATGCTACTTCTGTTGAAGTGTTCAGATTTTGTGGATCTTCTTGTTTCTCTAAATTTTTTTGTGAACCTGCAAAATACTTATATTGCTTTGATTTTTAAGATCAATCTTCTTGTTATCACAGCAAACATAATATTAAACAATAATTAAATTTAAAGAAAGATATAACCTATATGTCAACAGTTTCAGTTTCACTCTGAAAACCCTTTATTTCTTCTTTTCTGGTTTCAGATTCTGAATTTCCATATTCTCTTATTAGAGGGTCAGCATGAAGGGATTAGAATTCACATCCAAGTTTATAGTCTTGATGAATTTGATTGGAGTGTTCAAAGAAGTCTCCTGATTTCGATTGTTAATCTGACATTTCTATTTATGCGGATGTATCAGGTTAATCTGGTAATTTTGATTCTTCTGGTAGTTCTGGTTTTGTTGATATGTGTGATTTCTCTGCCAGTTTTGATTTTGCTGATATGTGTGATTTCTCTTCCAGTTTTGATTATGTTGATACTCAAGATTTTTGTGACATTTCTGGTTCATCATATGGTTCTGGTTCTGATAGATACCGTGTTGACTTATCCTTCTTCCACCAGAGTCAGTTGGCTTCCATTTTAGGTTCAATAATATCAGTTTTCAAAGTTGCATTTTATGTTTTAAATTCAACACTTTGATTCTTTAAAGCATTAACTTTTTCAATTAGATTTGTATTTTCTTTCCTAAGTGTTATCAGTTTTGAAGATAATTTGTGATTATTATCTAAAAAATCATTTATAGCAGTAGTTAAATCAGATCGAGTAAAGTCAAAAAATACCTTAATTTTTTCATTTGTTGATTCACTTCCAGAGTCAGAATATGTATTGGATCTAGAAACAGAATTCGTATGAGCCATTATAGCCAAATTTTCTTGTTCATCGTCAGATGATTCCTCATAATCATCCCATGTAACCATCAAACTCATCTTCTTGGCTCTAGAATATTTCATCTAGTGTTTCCTTTTCTCCATATTTGAACATTTTGACTTGATATGTCCAGGTTCATTGCATCCATAGTAGATGATATTTTTCTTGCCATATTTATCATTATTCCCTCTAATGGATTGCTTGTAATATCTTTGGGGAAGTTTCTTCTTTCTTTTGTGCCACATCTTTTGAATTTTCTAGATATGAAAGCAATCTCCACTTCCTCTGGGTTCAGATTTTGATCATCGGAATCACTATCATCTGATTTTGATATTGCTTTTAGAACCTTCTTCTGCTTGGATTTCAAGGCCAGAGTCTTGTTCTTCTTCTTGGACTCATTTTCTTCAACCTCAACTTCATGTGATTTGAGAGAAGTGATTAATTCTTCCAGCATTAGAGTATTTATCCTTTTCTTCCTGAATGGCAGTGATCTTAGGTCTCTACTTGCTAGGAGGTTGGCCTTTGCTTCTTGAACTTGATTAATTCCTTCATGGGTCAGAATCATACTATCATAAATACTTTACGTTGTCTCTTTGTTGGTGCACTTGTCAAACTCCTTGAAGGTGATTGCATTTAACATGAATGTTCTGGACTTATGATGTATCTTGTACATCTTCTTTTGATCCTCATTTATCTCTTTTCTTGGAATTTCAATACCATCAGTATTCTTCGGAGCAATATAACCATCTTCCACCAAGTCCCAAAGTTTAGGATCTTGTGAAATATAGAAAGTTCTCAATTTGTCTTTCCAATACTCAAAATGTTTTTCATCAAGCAGAGTTGGTTTGTTGATGTTTCCTCCAGCAGCTTCTTGACTGAATCCAAACATATTGAACCATTGGATCTTTTCTCAAACACTGTAAACTGCTCAGCCTTGAGACCAAGCTCTGATACAAAATGAAGGTGCAAACACGAGAAGAGGGGGTTGAATTGTATTTTCCACAGTTGATAACTTTTTGAAAATTTTTAAATAATTAAAAAAAAACTACTTTAGTTTTGGTGACTTTATAAGTTATCGGATTCAGAGGCAGCAAGCAATGAAAGCATAAATTATTTGACACGTAGATTCATCTTGGATCACCACTAACTTGGCTACATCCAGTCCCCTCATTCAAAAGGCTTTAATCCACTAATTCAAATACCTTAAATTACAATGCACATGACCCTCCAAGTCAGTCTTCCCAAACAGCCTAACAACCCTAGACTTTTGAGAAACTAACCACCTTCATCAAATAAGCCAAGACTTCTCCTAACAAGCTGACATCCCCAACTTGAAGAAGGAACTAAACAACTATCAGGTTAGATACAAAAGATTGGAACTTGAGTAGTTTCTTCTAAAAAGTTGATGATTATAATAACTCTCACACTCTAATAAAAGAGCACTTAGAAAATATTTCTAACTCGAACAAGTGTTTCTCTCTTTGAATTATAAGACTACTTTTTTTTAGTTTTTCGATGATTTTCTCCTTCAGCCTTGAGTGTCTATTTATAGTGAAAATTTGGTCTTCAATTTAGTCTTTGTTTAATTTTTGAATAGTATCTTGTTCAGATTGAGTTTGTAAATTCTTCAAAATGATCATGTTTCTATTTTGTTTAGATTGAGTTTGTAAATTCTTCATATTGATTATGTTTTATTTTATTCATATTGTGTTTGTAAATTCTTCATATTGATTCTATTCATATTTTGTTGTAGATAAATCTTAATCAAATTTTTTTCAAATGTTGATCAAATCTTCTTTAAATCTTGACCATATCTTCTTTTCAACATGGTCAAATATTTTCTTCAATTATAAACATAAATCAAATCTTATTTTAGATTTTCATCAATTATAAATTTGAATCAAATCTTATTTTAGATTTTCTTCAATTATAAATTTTAATCAAATTTTATTTTAGATTTTCTTCAATTATAAATTTGAATCAAATCTTATTTTAGATTTACTTCAATTATAAATTTGAATTAAATCTTATTTTAGATTTTCTTCAATTATAAATTTGAACCAAAATCTTATTTTATATTTTCATCAAATACATGAATCTTCTTTCGTACTCTTTAAAGTCAAATATATTATTCTCATAAAGTACTTTTGGTATCATCAAAATTCTAAGTATAAAATAAATTTGGTTCCAACAATATCCTCATTCAAAAACCACATTATCTGTTTCCAAAGAAACAACACCTTTAGGAGTTGAACTCGTTATAGAAACCTCGAATGTTTCTCAAGACTCTGGTAAAGATAACAATAGAAATAGTCACAAGATCTCTTCATTAAACTTGATACCCATTCATGACATCTTATCAAAAAGCCCCTGAAATTAACTCAAATGGTTTGAAATAGAACTACCCTCCTTATACTTCAAACTTATGAAACTATTCAACAAGAATAATTTATTACTCCCTAATTTAGAGGCAAACAAAGTTTGTATCTTAACACACATAGTTTTTTCATTTATCTCATTAGCAATATGTTTATAAACATTATCTTCTACATAATGCATAAAAAAACCATATATTTGTTGACGTACAAATTCCCAATTTACCATTTAGCCTTTTAGAACCAAAAATAGAAAGATGCATTTTCTTCATAAATAACAATTTTTTAATCTTGCCCTTCCATAAATGGTAATTAGTACCCCATTCAAGCATACCATTTTTATATTCATAATTTCCTACATCCTTCAAGCAAGTCAAATATACCTTTAACCAAGAGCTCTGATGCCACTTTGATGAGAATAAACACAGAAACACGATAACAAGCCAAACATTGTCGAATTTGAATTTTGTATTTTGATGACGGTTCTACTATTACAAAGTCGGGTAGTGATCAAAGGAAAGTTCCGCTAAATTTTCAACCATCACTAAATTTTGTATAATTTATTATGTTATTAACCCTATAATATGATAAATTTCTTCGAATAGATAGTTCGTTTAATAGAACATCAAGTGTGACTTGATCTTGAGACCTTATTGTACATTAAAACACTTTTCTTAAAGAATTTATAGTTATAGTATTGTTGTTAATTAGAACCACAATAATACATCGAGAATATTATGCAAGTAGACTGGTGACCACATCTCACCAGTCACGGATATGAAATATCAAGTCGCAACATGTATAAATATTAGGAGTAATATTTATACTGAATTGACCTTGAGAATGATACATAATTGTTGTGTAAGTGTCTTTAGCGATTCTCTTGCAACCATATTGAGTCATCCTTCAACTTTAACTCACTATTATCCCTTCATGAGGAGTTGTAGGGTTTAAGACCATTAAACATTGTTTATAACAAGACGATCATAAGGTGGTTATTAGACCTGCAATAAACCACGTGGAAGGGTGTGAATGATGTAGATATGATTCATTTCTCCTACATAATAGGAGATATATATTGGACATATGGATTAAGTGAGATCGTGTAAATGCATGGCCATGCTAGAACGAACTAATATGCGATATTGAGTTTATAGATATTTTCGTGTCTACTTTAGATCAATGAATAAATAATTGGACTTTGCAAGTATGACACATATTGTGACTTGTGTTCGATTAGACATTTGGACTAAGAGACTTTATTGCACGCTAAATAATGGTCGCAATAATGTTTAAATTGTATCACCAATTTTTTTCGTGATCTGGGTAGTTATGATGCATTGTTTAATATCCATCATTGTTTATAATATTTTATATTATATAAACTATATATAATATTTAATATTATTATCATTTAAGTGAGAACCTATAAAGATCACATGCATAAGTGGAACGAACAGTTGAATTAAATAAGATTTGATTTAATTAGATGTTAATAATATTAAATATAATTTAGTACATTAAAATATTTATAATTTATTTAATTGAATATGATTTGATTAAATAAATTAGAGTTGGCATGTAATTGAATTAAATATGATTTAATTTAATTAAAAGAATTTAATAAAATATAAGTATTTATAACTTATTGTGGGTTGTCTCAAAATAAAAGTCTTAGGGTTGTATTAGCTCATTCGAACACATTCTCTAAGTAATTCTGATTGTCACTACGTTCATATAATGGTTACCACCGTGTTCAATTTTGTGCTTGCGTGGACAATGTAGAAACGTTGGTAATTCACATGTTGTGATCAAAATTAAAGCACACTTTAAGAGATATATTCGATGTAGGTGATTTGTTTCCTCCTTAACACTTCAAGAGGTAATCAACATAAATTTACCTGTTGAGATAGTGTGCTTACGTTGTCCTTTCCAATAGAACTTTTTCACTTCTAAGAATAATTTAAAAATTCTGTCTCATGATTCTACTAGATTAGATTTAGAGCCCTCGGATATTTTGCCTTGTTTTCTATAGGAACATTTAAGGCTAGCACACGCATGTCCATCAAACTACATCCTAATAATGTTATTTAAAAAAAAAAACTTAAATCCTTGTAGTTATATAACTATATTTTTTTATACTAACAAGCTTTATAACTGTTCTATATAATAGCAACATTAAATAACATGACATTCTTTATAT
>JBBPBT010000240.1:5143457-5172250 GCA_037974875.1 Cicer bijugum | reverse complement strand
GGTGATTTTTTCATTTACATATAATCTATATATATATATATATATTATCTGAACTATATAATTGAATTATTTATTATTTTAAAAAAATTAATTTAAAATTATTTATTTAGTTGTGTCAATCAAATTTTAAAATCATTTAATTAATGACTTAATTTTATAAAAATTAAAAATATTACAAATTAATTTAGAAAAAATATGTAAATGGTTCACAAGGGTAATTTTGTCATTAAAATATGATATATTATACTATGTCATTATGATGTGTATATCAAAAACATGATTTGATAAAATAATGTTACTTTGTTTGTTATCCCATGTGCATCAAATACATTATACAAAAAATATATTTTCTCTACATCTTATCCTTATTTAGTTCTATATTCCATCATACGTCTATCTTATCTTGCATACTAAACGAACTCTTAAGGTCTATGAATTTTTTTTAACTTAGAGTATCATTTACCTCATTAATGAACATTTGAGTACAAAAAGCATAAACATGGTTATTTGACTTTGTTATCCTATCATAAGAGTCTATGATCGACTCTCTGAAGCGATGCAGATGATCATCGTCTGTATTACTTAAGAGAATGATTGGAAGATTGTCAACATCAACATGGTAGTCTCAATTTCTTAATGAAGTTCTTGTTGAAAATGGGCTCAATTTTTGTTCAAGCTTTTATCATTGATAGTCTACATACATAAAGTTTAAATAAATTTCTTGTCCTTGTAAATGTATTTTTTTTACTTTTAATTGTAAAAATATTTTTTTTTTATTATTTTTACTTTATGTAAATATGCAGATTTTATTTTTGGTCATTGATATTTTGCTTTTAGTTATTGCAATTATACAACTTTTGATTATTATTTTTTATAAATATCATTTTAATCCCTATATCTTAAAAGACTAAAATAATATATTCTATGTATTATATAAACTAAATAGACTTTGTCTCATGTAAGTAGAATTTCAAGGTCTTACTCATTTTAAGTATTGAAAAAATAAATTAATTAATATTTGTTCGATAAAAATAAAAAAAAAACAAGTATGTGTGTTTCAAAATTGAATTATTCAAAACAACACTAAACAAGTTTGAATGAAAAATATCATGAACTTCAATACTTATAATAAGTGTTATCAATTATCATTCAAATTTCAAATACTTTTAACAAATGATCCATAGTGAACCATATATTAGGTTTATCCACCAAAGAACTCCTCATTAAAAATATATTTAAATCTATTTTATTATTTTTTTTAATAAATCAAAAATAAATATATTAAAGATACATTCTAAACACAAGAAGTATGTATAACAAAAATAAAAGAAATTTTACAATATTTCTACCGTATGATCAAAATAAATCAGAAACACAAAACTAAACTACTTAACAAGAAGCAAAATAATTAACCATAAACGATATCAATACACTCCAAGAGTTGAGAGCACTATTGGTTGTACCAATAACAAAATCATTTTATATGCAATTTGATTCACCTTTATGTTAAAAATTTAATCTGCTCAACAATAAGATTTACATTCAAAATATGCAAATGAAAAATTGTCTCATTTCTTGATTTTCAAATTGCCCACATCACTGCAAACCAAATTAAATTAATTTTTTGACGCATTACATGACCACGTGAAAAAAGACCATCCAATTAGTTAGCGTGATCGATTGCATCCATATAAAATGCACCCGATAGTCCAAACCAAATCAAAACACCGTACCACACGGATCCAAAAAGAGGGCACATAAAGAACAAATGATAGATTGTTTCATCTTTCCCACAACCTACTACACGTTGTTGATCTTCCAAAGAAGTGATTCCTCAGCGAAACAAAGTATCTTTTATAGAAAACCTATTTTAAAGCAACCTCCACACAAATAATGATACTTTTGATTGGACAAAAGGATGCCATACTAGGTCTTGAAATGGATGTGTGGTGACACCTGCGACAAACTCCTTTTGAAGCACAAAATACGCCTCCTTTGCCGAATACAATCCTCCTTGCGTATTATTGACTATAATTTATCTGCTATATTAACCTGCAAATGAACGTTAGCCAATAAAATCTTATATTGCTCTAGTAATTCCTCCTCCTACACAAACAACTGCCTCCACCATCTCAACCCTTAAACACCCTTCAGTCACAACGTCTCTAACATAACCTCTACATTTTTGTCTTGTTGCAAAGACAAATGAAACAATCTACTAAATTTCTCAGACAAACTCCCACCAATCGACCATGGTCTATTTCATTATTTAATTTGACAACACAACAAAACACTTTGATAAAAATAAAAACAAACCAAACGAGTAATCCACCAAACTCATTTCTAATTTTGTAGATGGTTCTCAAATAAGTCACACTACAAGAATTCATGGATTTTGTGAGGGCTTCCAAAAGCCCTCACAAAGGGAAAAAAACAGCCACAAAGGTGGCTTTTGTGAGGGCTTTTGGCAGCCACAAAGAAGCTGGTCACAAAATTTTGTGAGGGCTTTTGCAGCCACAAAGAACAGGCATATGTGAGGGCTTTTGCAGCCACAAAAGTCTGCCTTTGTGAGGGCATAGGCCACCACAAAGGATAGACTGAATTTGCCTGATCAGACTTTTGTGAGGGCTTTTGGCCGCCACAAAGGAATGCTGACTAGACTTTGTGAGGGCTTTTGGCCAGTTGTGACGGCATGAGCGGCCAGAAAATCCAGCTGGATTTACGCGTCCTTTGTGGCGGCCTTTGCAGCCAGTAACGCCACGTCCCCAATCCTTTGTGGCGGCATAGGCCGCCACAAATACCCTGGTCCCATCAGCTCATTGTGACGGATTTGACCCTCACAAAATTAATCCTTTGTGGCTGTAAAAGCCCTCACAAAATCCAGAAATATTTAACTGGATTTTGTGGCTGCCTAAGCCCTCACAAAATCACAACGTTGTAATTTTGTGAGGGCTTAGGCAACCACAAAATCTAGTTAAATATTTAAAAATTTATGAGGTTTTTTCAACCACAAAAGATGACCAATTGCAATTTTAGCCTTTGTGAGGGCTTTTTTGGTCACAAATTTGTGAGAGTTTTATTCGGTCACAAAATATTTATAAAGTTGGCCACAAAATAGAGAAATTCTTGTAGTGTCATGAAGTTATAAATATTTCAAAAAAATCTCTTTCTCGATTAAATTATCAAATTACTCCTTATATTTACCAATTTACTATCAATTATGTCCTTTATTTTAGTAATAACTTATATATATTTTTAATCCTTATATATTTTTTCATTAAAAAAATAGATGAATTAGATTTCATAGATTTTTTCTTTATATTTAACCATTTAGGATTAATTATGTTTTTTATTTTAATAATAACTTCCAATTAATTTAATTGTTATATTTAAGTCAATTTGATTCTTAACATACTTTCATCAAAATTAATATTAAAATTTGATAAAGTTAAACATATTTTTGAAGTATTTATATAATTGTAAAGTCAAAAAAGAATTTAGTAGTTTATTCAAAATAAAATAAAACACTTCAAGTAAAAAAGACGCTACAGAAAAAAGAAGAATCAAACCTAAGTACTGTGCTCTCAAACACTAACACACAACACAACAGAGACATTCACAGAGGATGTTTGGTTTCGGCGCTTCCACCACCACCGCTGCCACCACCGCCGTTTCCACTCGTTTCCTGTGTGCAACCTTTTACAATCCTTCATCTTCTCTCATTTCTACTACAAATCACTTTTCTTCCCATCTTCTTCCCTCAACTTTGGTATTTTTTTCTCCTTCTGCTTCATT
This sequence comes from Cicer bijugum, assembly GCA_037974875.1. NCBI lineage: Eukaryota > Viridiplantae > Streptophyta > Magnoliopsida > Fabales > Fabaceae > Cicer > Cicer bijugum. Next base: position 5,168,455 of record JBBPBT010000240.1, on the reverse strand, counting down.
TTTACTACTTCTTCAGTTTTTTTAATACCAATTTTTGACTTGATTCTTGTTCAATGGTGTTAATTTTGAAATGGGTATGTTCAGGTTTCTTCATCTTCACAGCGATTCAGGTGTATCCACATTAAAGCAATGGCTGAAACTGATGTACAATCTGTGTCAAAATCTGCTTCTTCTTCGCATGGTATTATTTCATTTAAACCCTCATTTTCTTAATGTTTCATTTTGGGGTTTAGTTAATAGTATTGCTTTTTACCCTATAAATAAATTAAAAAAAATCAAATTTTTATTTAAATGGGGTAAGTGTTACAGAACCGTGCCCTTAAATTATATATAAAAAAAATCATTTTTTTTAATCAAATGGAATAACTTGTAGGTTTAATTATCTGTAAATCCCTTAAGAATTTTTAAATGAGTCCCTAAACTAAAAGAGATTTAATTTATATGCAGCAACACTTTCAATCAATCTTTGAATCATTATAAACTTTTAACTTTTATTATAAGTACGAATGGTTGTGATGTGGTGTGAGTGCATAGTTATGAAACTTATCTAAAAAAAGTCCCTAAATTAATACTTTGGTCCTAATTATAAGAGAAAAACCAAAAAACATACCATCAGTTTTTGAATATTTTACAAATATACTCCTCTTAGAAAAGAAAAGTGAGACATTAAATACTAGCACAAATATTTAAAAGACATACATTAAACTAAATGAGGATAAAAAAGTCATTTAAACAGTAAATACATCTTAAAAGTCACAACTTTTTCTTATAAATAAGACAAAAAAATCTCCAAATTTTTTCTTATAACTAGGACCAGAGGTAGTATATTTTTTGCAATTAAGTCATTTGGTTACACTCATGTAAGTCAACAGTTACTCAACATCACATACTCCCTCAGGTCTCATAAGCAGACAAAAAATATTTTTATGTTGGGTTTGTTTGGTTCAACGGAGGGAGGGATTTTGCTCTTCTTCAAACTCCTCCAACCAAACACACCCTTAAGAGAAGTAGTTAGTCTCGCTAAATTTTCTCAAAATAATCAAAAGAGTGAGTGTGTTTTTCAAATTACCCATTGTAATTTGTTTCATGAGAATAAAGGGTTATTAGAAGATAAAATCTAAATCAATTGAAGAGTAATTAGGGAATTAGAGTATTAAATTTAGTAAAAGTAGTTAACTTTCGGTTATAATTTAGCTCATAAAACACAACTTTTTGTCCCTAAACTAAATTAAAGTCCTTAATAGGTTCCTAAACTAATTTAAACAATCCAAAACTGATTCCTTAGAAAAATAACCAATTTGACAAATCCAAGTCAGAATATAACTGTCAACAATGTGTCTTACAAAACAAAATATAGTAGTTGATGCTGTAACATCAATATGAGTAGTTGAAGTACTGACTACAATATCAAGTTGAAATGGAAATCGTCTAACACTTGTACAATGTCTCGGCATATCGCTGAACTTTAAAGTTTGTTCCCCAACTTCCTGCTTTTGATCAAATTCTCAGCAGACAATGCTCGCTCCTCCTTAATCCCTTCTTCCAATGAATGGATTTTTTAAACCAGTTGTTCTACCTTCGTTTGATCAAGTTTGAGTTTTGACACAACTATCTCCTTTGTTTTGGTTTATTTTAGTTCTTCATATGCTTCTTGATTTAATTTGTCTGCAAGAGCTAACTGAGTTTGAAGCTCTTCTACTGTCAAATCTGCTTGAAACCTAAACACATGATCCGGCGCTAACACGTAGACACCGATAGTAATTTAATAAAACAAAAGTGCTTGAGTATATTGACCTATGTCAGTATAGTGTCAGACGTCGACACAAGTGATCTTGATTGGTCCTGCGACTAATGAAAAGTGATAAAGGAGTTGATAGAATTCTACTTATCTAAAACTTACTCTTAAACCAATATGAATTCCACATCGTAGAAACTTATGTCAGCATTTGACAATATCAAACACTAACTACTCATTTTTATAGGATTGCTTTCAAGTCCTAAAGGATGATACAATTGTATGATTAGTAGCTGTCTTTGGGACAAGGATGTAATATTCTGGAAACAAAATGAGTTATTGAGCTATAAAAAAGTTAGCATATTGAAACTGGACCCAATTTAAGTAGTTTAAATTAAACACATCTGCACTGCCTATATTGTATGTAGGCATTCTAGAATTCCACATTAGTCAAATACCGTCTTGATTGTTTGATAATTTATACCACCTTATGCCTTTCAGGTTTCACCATTGAATGTGCAGACTGGCTAATTTTAATTCTAGGCTGTCTATGACTGCCTGGAATTTTCTACATAGTTTTAGATTGCCCTTAAATGATGTTTTCTATATGTTAAATTTAAGCATAACAGCTCCTGGCATTTGGTGTTCTATTACTATGAAACAGGCAGCAAGCAAGCTTTGATATCATTGTCAGACAAGAAGGATCTCGCATTTGTTGGCAATGGACTCCAGGAATTAGGGTAGTTATTATAATTAATTGATTTTTTATCCATCTTTTAATCATTGTTGTTAAGTAGCGGCTATAGCAGTGCTATAATATAGTGGAATTTGAACAAATCAATATTGTTCTACGATACGCTATTTAGTACGAAATACTGTTAAATAATGGCTATAGCAGTGCTATAGCTGTGTAGAAGAATTTGAATAAATTGCAATTTTCCGCGATTCATGATTGACAATACTGCTTTTAACATGTTAGAATACTTTTTTTTTTCCATCTGTTCATGCTTTTTTTATTGTATAATAATACTATATCCATACTTGTTTCTATCAACAGTTTATACTTTATAGCACTCATGGAGCTTTAGTTTCTAAAATGATAGTCCTTCTATTTAAATGTTAGGTTCACTATTGTTTCAACTGGAGGAACAGCTTCTGCATTGGAGAGTGCTGGAGTGGCTGTAACCAAAGTTGAACAGCTTACTCGGTTCCCTGAAATGGTGAGTTTGCCTGTAGCTTGAGTTCTTCTTCCTAAACTCTCATCTTGTATTCCATTGGTTCATACTTCAGATAGATTTTCTGTCAATGATCATTGCTTTTTCGTCCCGCATAGGTAGGTTGGTGAACTAAGGGACACCGAAGGAGTTATAAGAAAGAGATCCTAGGTTCAAACCCGGGAAAATTAACTTAACTAGTAATTTACTAACATTTGCCTATAAAAAAAATGAACTTTGCTTTTCTTTCTGTATTGTGATCCAGTTCTATCAGTATGAATCAATGTTGTCAAATAGCAGTTATCAAGGCACTAAGTGTAGCGGAATTTGAACAATATCGTTCCGCGGTATGTTATTTAGAATAAAGTGTTGTCCAATAGCTGTCATAGCGGCGCTATAGCACTGTAGCGTAGCGGAATTTAGCCACTATTTTCTGCAATATGTAGTTGACAACGCTGGTATGAATAAAAAGTTTAGGGACATTAAGCCTTGCATTTTGATTTTGAAATCTGGCACATATTCGGCCTATGTACTTTTTAGCAGAATATCTAGCGCCTGTTTGAAGCTTGCTTGAATTCTTACAATTTTGTAGACTTACTAACAATTAATGTAATGTCTTTTCCCAACAGCTTGATGGCCGTGTCAAAACTTTGCACCCAAACATACATGGGGGTATCCTTGCTCGAAGGGATCAACAACATCATATTGAAGCTCTCAATACACATGGAATTGGTAAGTTATGTTAGCAGCTATGTTATAACCAGTTTTGTGAAATAGTGGCTATAGCGTAGCAGAATTTGAATAAATTGTCATTGTTCCGCGATACACTATTTAGTACACAGTGATGTTAAATACTAGCTATAACGGATTTATAGCATTATAGCAAAGCAAAATTTGAACAAACCGCTATTTTCTGCTATCTACCATTGACAAAACTGATTATAACAAGAGCACTGTGCAATAAATTCGCTGTGTTGAATTTGGAGTTTGGTTCAATTCAGTTTGTTTTTGTTGTGAGACTTGGGTGTTCTATTGCTTTGCTAACAGTTTTTCCATTTCAGGTACTTTTGATGTTGTGGTGGTGAACTTGTACCCATTTTATGATAAAGTTACATCAACGGGAGGCATTGAATTTGAAGATGGCATCGAAAACATTGACATTGGTGGTCCAGCTATGATAAGAGCTGCTGCAAAGGTGGTCCAAAATTTTTTTTTGTTGGCTAAATACCATTAAGTTCTGAAAAAGAAAAAAGTGACCCTTTGTCATTGCATACTGTCTTTGAGCTGAAATTTTCATTTTTTTCTTTATTCTAATGAATTATCTTTTAAATATAAAATGATAAATTTGTATTTGAGCAGAATCACAAGGATGTTTTGGTAGTGGTTGATTCAGAAGATTACCATGCCCTTTTGGAATATCTTAAAGGAAACCAGGATGATCAGAAGTTCAGATTAAAGCTTGCATGGAAAGCTTTTCAGCACGTCGCTTCCTATGACTCTGCCGTATCGGAGTGGCTGTGGAAGCAAAGTGTTGGAGGTAGTGTACAAGTTTTTGTCAAATTATTATACACAACTGTTACTTGTGAGAAATAAATTTCAATTGATAGAAAATTAAATAATTTACAAATATAATTCTAGAACACAATAGCTTGGGGTCCGTTTGTTACTGATTATAGAATAAGTGGTTTTGACACTCAATAATTTGGAAATTATTTGTTAGGGATTTTTAAAAAATGCAGAAGCTGTTTTGTGTTTGTCTAGTGTAATGAAAATAACTTTTTTTTTAAAATAAAAACAGTTATAAAAAATGACTTTTATGAGAAGTTACTTAAAAGAGCTTCTCTTTTTAAGTATTTTTCAGACTCTGATTTTTTTCAAAAACTGTAACAAATATTGAAAACTCCTAAATGTGATTATTTAAAAAAAAACTGTGACAGACGGGCCCTTGATCTATGCACCCAGCAGATTTAATGGCAGACTTAAATTTCATATTAGTTTCTAACTTAGAAGTTTGAGAATTCAATGAACTTATTTGAAAAGACATATTTGATTCAAAAATAGAATTTGCAAGCAACATGAACAAAAGTGTTATATATTTATGTGAGGTACTTGCTACACGGTATAGAGAATATGTTACTGTAATTGAAATATTTCGAGTTCGGTTATTGACAGTAATGTGCGCTATAGATTAACTTATGTTCGCATTTCAATGACAGATAAATTTCCTCCTAGTTTGACAGTACCTCTTTCACTCAAAAGTTCACTCAGATATGGTGAAAATCCTCATCAAAAAGCTGCATTCTATGTTGACAAAAGACTTGCTGAGGTCAACGCCGGTGGAATTGCTACAGCTATCCAACACCATGGAAAGGTGCGACTTCTGATTTTATTTTGTATATTGTATATTGTTAAAGCTATTATATATTGTGTTGTCAAGTAGTTGCTACAGCATAGTGCAATTTGATCAAGTTGTTCTTGTTTTGTGATATGTTATTTAGTATGAAGTGTTGTCAAATAGGGGTGCTATAGCACTATGGCATTGTGAAATTTGAACAAACTGCTATTTTTTGTGATTAGCAATTGACAAACACTGATTCTATTATGTTTAAGGATGAGAGATTTTGACCAAAAAATTGTATAATTTTCTATTATCTTTGTTTAAGTTAATTCATAACATAAACATTCTCATGCAGGAAATGTCATATAATAACTACTTGGATGCTGATGCTGCATGGAACTGTGTGTGTGAGTTTAGAAATCCCACGTGTGTAGTTGTGAAGCATACTAATCCTTGCGGCGTAGCATCACGTGATGATATTCTTGAAGCCTACAGACTAGCTGTTAAAGCCGATCCTGTTAGTGCATTCGGTGGAATTGTAGCATTCAATGTGGAAGTTGACGAGGTATCCATCGTATGAAAGTATTGAAATAACTCAAATTCGAAATGGAATTTTAATGCTTGTTTGCTTTTAGGTTCTTGCTAAAGAAATAAGAGAATTTAGAAGCCCGACCGATGGGGAGACTAGGATGTTCTATGAAATAGTGGTTGCACCCAGCTATACAGAGAAGGGACTCGAGATTCTTCGTGGAAAGTCGAAGACTCTAAGGATTCTTGAAGCAAAAAAGAATGAAGCAGGAAAGCTATCACTCAGACAAGTTGGTGGAGGGTGGTTAGCTCAAGATTCAGATGATTTGACCCCACAAGACATCAAGTTCAACGTAGTCTCAGAGAAGACTCCTCTAGATGGATCGCTTCGTGACGCAGAGTTTGCATGGTTGTGTGTGAAGCATGTCAAAAGTAATGCTATTGTGATAGCTAAGGTACAATTTGATACATTACGAAACTCTCTTATGAGCTAATCGAGTGAGCTTGTATAAGAATCTGATGTCTTCCTTTGTTGATTTTTTGCAGGACAATTGTATGTTAGGTATGGGAAGCGGACAACCGAACCGTGTGGAGAGTTTAAGGATAGCAATGCGAAAAGCTGGAGATGCTGTTAAAGGCGCAGCCTTGGCTAGTGATGCCTTCTTCCCATTTGGTAAGTGTTAATGGACAATTTGATTGAAGCACAAACACAAACACTGGCCCGTCGGCACCAAATATAATGTAATTACATGTGTCACTGACATTGAAGCACATACACTGGCATGTTGGCACCAAATATAATTTGATAAAATGAATTAATTGAATGCAATTATATGTTAGTGTCGGATACCGACACATGTCTGACACCAGACACTGACATTGAAACTTTGGCATCTTTACTAATTTGAGAAAATGAATTAATTGAATATAATTACATATGTCGGTTGGATATTAACACATGTCGAACACCGCACACTGGACACACCTGTTAGAAATGCCGGTGCTATAGAGATGGCAAATATAGTGGCCAACTACATATTTAAATCTATATTAGAAGATATGGAAAACTTTGGTTTCTTTTTTGTTTTTTAACAATTATGTGTCTTGATTTATGAACAGCTTGGAAAGATGCTGTGGAAGAAGCATGTGAAAGTGGAATTGGTGTTATTGCAGAACCAGGTGGTAGTATCAGAGATCAAGATGCTATAGATTGTTGTAATAAGTATGGTGTTTCACTACTCTTTACAAATGTGAGGCACTTTAGGCACTGATAATTTTTTGTTATGTTTTAAATATCTAAGCATTGCTGCTGAAAACTCTGTTTCAACTGAAACATGATTTTTGACATCAAGTAATAATGCTTCTTGATTATGTTTTAGTAACTTTTTGTTCTTGAGAATAGAGTGATATATATGGAAATCTTCTCCTATGAGCAGAATCAAATTAGGCATTCTTGTTGCAACTATGAATTTATTATATTATAGAGTTATTGAGATTAGTACTTTGTTATGTCAAAGTTAATGAAGTCTTTTCCCAAAATTTATTTGAAAAAAAAGTTAATGAAGGTAAAAGTTGTGATCGATGCTTTCTTTAGGGTCTCTATGGGAGAAAGGACTTAGAGGATTAAGTTTATATTTAAAATATATATTTGAATTTTTTTTTACAAAAAAACCTGATTTATGACTATATAATATTTCAATCATATTTATTTTTAGAAACTTATAATTATTTAATTTCAATAAGAAAAATAAGTCCTCTCCTCCCTCCCAAATAGACCTTTAGGGTATTATTCAAAGTTGAGTTTTATGTGGTATGATAAATGATCATGTAACAACATTTTAATTCCACTTTATTTGTTTTAGATAAATATAAGAAATATTTTATAGCTTGTTCATTTGAAAAAGAAAAATAAATTATCCCTTCTCTTTTTCACCAAAACTCTAACTATCAAACATATTCGTAGGGTTGAAATCCTCCAAGAATGTAAGAGGACAACTCTTCTTTCAACGGATGAAGTTGTATCATCAAAATTTAAACTTTGTCATGATATTAAAAAGATTGTTTTTGAGACCGATTTTCTATCCTTCTATAATATAGTCAAGAAAGATCATACTTGCTATACCTCTCTATTGCTTCTCCTCAATGAAATTTCTTCAATGCTCTAGAATCCAATCTGGACTACCTCGATTTGTTTTTCACCTAGAGAAACATATAAATATTTTCATATGCTGAGTCATTGTGATTTTCCTGCTTCTTTCAAAACTTGTTATTATAAAGCATATTGCTCTTTTTTTACAGTCTCTTTTGATGTATGATGCTAGAGATTCTACCTCTCAGCTTTCTCTCTAGTTAATACAATGTCTCCTTCATATATAAACAATAGGCTAGTTTTATAATTAAAAAACTAAACTTGAAATAATTTTCTCAAAGCAAAAAGACTTCATATCTATGTGTTTGAATGTTGCCTTTTTTTGACAAAAAACTTTGCATTATAAACCATGTAAATAATCAGGACATTGAGCTTATTTTCTCAATCAATCAAACTATGTGCCCCTTGGTATTATTAAGCAATTGTACATTTGTAAATGCCAGTAATTTGAATTTAGTTGTAATACATTCAATTATATCAAAAATTGGATGTACTAATTGATTTATTTTCTGCTCAATGAATAACAATTATATCAGAAAAATACTACATGCTTGAGCAATTTGCTTCCTTAACAAAAACAAACATTTCATTGGAGAAGATGCATACCTATCACAGTATAAAGGGTATTCGTTTTACAGTTCAAAGTGTGTTCCCAGCAATGGAGCAATGAAATGCCTTCAAGTTTCAACAGCAATAATGCTCTACCTTAAAGAACAAATTTGTGACAGTATTAGAAGCATTCATATTTCCTCTTCTATTTAGGGCAGTATATTAAAAGAGTGGACCTTACAGACGAAGGATGTTATTTTATTAACCATAACCGAATGAATAAAGAGATTGTTACAACCTTCTCAAAGAATTTGTCATCTTGATAATTTCATTCCCATCCATCTTTAAATAAGAATGATTTTGAACAGAATATAATTCTTCCCTATTTTAGTTATCAATAAGATGCATTTTTTTCTTATTTGGATTTCGTAGTCCACCAAATTAAGAAATAATCACAATTGACTTATAAAATCCACCATTAAATTTCAAAAAAGAAACTCTAATCAACCATTAATTTTCGAGTGGTGAATTATAATACTAACTCTGAAATAAATTGCTTCAAATTAATTTTCTGCAGTCTCATATCCTTAAAAAATAGAGAACACTCAACTCAGCAGAAAGTATGAGCAAAAAATCATTGAATACATATAAAATTAACTTAAAAAATAATAAATGATTAATTAATTATTCAAATTGTCGATATTATACATATAATAGCTAAATATTAATCTAACAGAAAACCCATAAAAATCGTTGATGTAATTTAAAACTTAAGAGTTTCATTTCATAAGAAAACAAGACTTTGAGGAACAAGAATGTTCAGGTGAAAATCCAAAAAACTCAGTAAAATAAAATTAAATGTGACAATACCATCTAAAAGACTAAAAAGCAACATAGCATTGAATACGTCCAATACATAAAAAACACTTGATACTAAAATCAAAATTGCACATAATCTGTTATCCTCATATCTCTCCAACACAGACAAAATAAATAAGTTTGTGGCAGCTGGAAGTGATTCTACAGATCAAGGTGCAACCACAATACGTCCGGCAACTTGGTCAAGATCCCTTCGGCCACTGGAAGTAATTTTCCTGCCACTGAGGTAAAGAAAAAGCAATGTTACCAAGTTACTCACAAGCTGCTTAAGAGTTATATAACTATTTCTAAGCAAATGTCAGGTCACAATAGAGATGCAACGTATGCTAAACACATCAATTATGACTATCACTAAATGTCACCAAAACACAACCGAACATACGATTGAATGTTCAATACATACATAAAATACAGCAGCATAACAAGATGAAAGAGTTCTTACCCCTTGGTATCCATTTCAATGATGTTCATGTTCTGCAACTGTTGAAGAATATGACGGGCAATGGAACCACTGCTCTTGCAGAAATGCGGTGGGCGACTACCGTTCCTCTGGCTCCCGCCATAAATCCTCTGGAATGCACCAACACCAAGTCCTCCCCTCAAGTAGATCTTTCTTGCCATTGAAGCTAAAGCACAAACATACCATTGAAATTTTCAACAATAAACAACCAAACAGGGTTTCTTCTGTAGCTTCATTTATGCAGAAAAACACACAAAAAGAACTCACCAGCTCTAACATAGTACCAGTCAGGATCATAGGGAGCCAATTCCTTAAACCTTGCAGTCTTCACAATATCTGTCCATTCAGGAAGCTCCATCTGTTCAGCGAATCAAGTAAGAAAAACAAAGAAAATATATTAGAATTAGAATAAAGATCCAAAAACAATTTTTTAACTTAGTATACTGGCAACAAAACAACAAAAAGAACGTCACAACTATATGCAATCGCTTCATTGAAAAAATCAAATTGAAAACAGTACCAAATAATTCATAAAACATCAAAATTTAATTACCATGATAAATAGGGCTTGTATACATCAATAACTAAACTAACACCCAATATGAAGATAAAAATCACACTACAATATTCAATAGGATGCTACCAGATACTTCACCTAAATCCCTAAAACAAACCACCATCCATTTCCTCACTACAACCATAATCTATTTATTAGTCAATCCAATGCAATAATTAAATTCAAAGATAAGACAAACAAATAATACCTAGGTACAGAAACACAACCAAATTCAACGAGAGACGCCATGAGAAAGTAGATCAAGTCACAAACATTAACCAAACCCAACACAACACAAATCATCTAAAACATAAAAACACAAATCTAAACATTAAGGCATGACAACTACTAAATAAATTATCAAAAAATTATAAAAAAAATAAAAAATAAAAAGAATATCGTGAACCAGATGAACACAATTCGTAAACCAAAGTCAAAACGGATCAAACTCAGCCCTAATAACAAAAAATCAAAACGAAAAATTCAAACTTTAAAACCGATTCTTTGCAAAATTGATAAGTTGAGAGGATTTTTGGTTGAATTATTAACCTTGCCAGATCGCTTGAGATGAGCAGAGTAAGCTGTGACAAACTCATGTGGGGAAACATCCTTGACAGTCCTTGCAGTTGCCATGGTTGCGGCCTCTCTCTCTCTCTGTCTCTCTCGCTCACACAAACTCGCTCAGAGACACACAGAACTGAATTAGGGTTTCTGAATGTGTTGGTGTTGGGGTTTTTGTTGAGAAATTTGGACCCGACCCAATATCTAATTGGATATGGATCCTCTTATTTTAGGTTTAGGCCCATTTCGTCTCTTTGTATATTTCTGTTTTCCGTTTAAACTTAAATTTATTTTTTTAAATACTTTTTATTTTTATTCCGACTTACAATTTTATTAATTAATTTTTTTATAAATTTAATTTTAATTAAATAGAAAGTTGTTTCCGTTTAATTTCAAATTTATTTTTTAAAATACTTTTTATTTTTATTCCAATTTACAATTTTATTTAATTAAATTTTTATAAATTCAATTTTAATTAAATAGAGAATGGTAAGGGTCATTTTTCTTTTATATAAACAGTTAAATAAAATTGTAAGAAGTCTAGTAATTCAGAGTTCGATCAAAAGGTTAGTAAAATTTGTTAAAAATTATTTCAGTTAAAATTTTCAATTCGAATTCTTTTGAACTATTTGTTTTTTATTAAAACTCATTAATTACTTAAAGTCTCAATCACTTAAATGTTTTGTACAGGTTTATTTGATGTGTATCACCAAATAGAAACAAAATACGATATAAAAATGAATAAAGATGAGATATAATAGTAATATAATAAAAATATATATATTATGATGAATTTGATTAATACATAATAATACAACATTATTTTATTATGTTATATGTTTATACACACTTCATAATAAAATAATATAATATATATTATATTTAGATGATTAAATTATCATTATAAAATAATTACATATTATATTTTTCAAAACAATTTACTATGTTTTTAAAAACAATTATACCTCATATATAGAACTAAGGACAATCGTCTAAAACGGACCAGCCCAACAAAGAAACTAGAAAATCATCCAATCAAACTCTATTGGACTCAAAAATGGTTAACCTAGCCATGAAATGAGTAGCCCACTTACCCAACCTCCTAACAAATTGCATCTCAAAATCCTAAAAGCATGTAATGACGAATATTTGCATTTCTATCGGTCTATCACATGACAATTTGCTCTATAAATCATACGTGGCGTCTTTCACATATCAAAAGAGAATTATATCTTCAAATAATAGTGTATCTCTTATAAATATCTTTTAGATAAAAAAGTTAGTAATATTATAATATAATTATAATTTTATGTATACACGAAATAAAATCTTTATACTTTTTTAATTATTGGAGCGAGATTTTACTTTATGCAAGAATTAAATATGAAATTAGAGTTGTCTCAAATTTATTGGAGACTGTATTTTAATTTTAAAAATTGGACATCAAATAAAAAAAACACTAAAAACTAAAAAAAAAGTATTTTTTATTTAAATTATTAATAATGTCATAAACATAAAACCCAAAAAAAATATGTAAATAACATCAATAGCATTGAAAATTTGAATCAATTTTTTTTGTCAAAAAATTTAAAACTGGTTTTTTCTTCCTAAAATGTTGACTTTTTTTTGTTTGTTTATGGGTTTATATAGTGTTAGGTAAAAAATGAACTATGTGTTGTTGGTCTTCCCAGGACCTAGGGTTACGTCAATGATTCATTAATTCTTTATTCTCATTATCAATTAAACGTATTCATCATCTTCTCACTTTTCTATTTTCCACCATTAAAAATTTAGCGATATTTTGTATTCTATAGAAAATTTACCGAATTTTATCTTACGTGGAAATTGAACATGTGACCTAAGAGTTAAGTCAAGAGTTCATCCATTTTCAATAGCAATTGAGCTATAAATCGGTTCATTCATTTGGCAGTGAGGATTAATGAATTGTTGACTTTAACCCTTAAGTCTCGAGTTCGATTTCCTTGAAAAGAAAAATCTCACTAATGTCCAAGGAAGGAAAAGGAGGTGAAAAAATCATGAGAAACAATGTTGGGGGTTGTTACACATATGACTATTTTTTCATTGTTATGTTAGATAGAAATAAGATTTTTCACAAATTATTGATTATAATATAATAATTATAATTTACAATATAAATTATACACACAACAAATATTTTTCACAGGTCAATTAGTTCAAAGATTATATTTCACTAACTGATTAATTAAAAGAGAAATATGTATTGCATTAGTATATGTCTCTTAAATCTCTTCGATTTTTAAATTTGAAAACATTATAATAACTAATTATAACTATTGTATAAATCATACATGGAACAAATAATTTTCACCAATCATTATAATTCATTTTGATTTTTTATCTTTATTTTGATTCATTTTGGTCATTTATCTTTTATAAATGGTGTATTTTAGTTATTGTCACAATCACGACAAAAATTATAAGAACATTTGATCATTGAAATTTATTCTAACAATTGTCAATATGTATTCAGTATAATATTCTTTCTAAAAAACATTCATTTAACTCAATAACAGACTTGCAGTTGAATTTTTTTTTCATATGTTTTGAAACATGTGTAAACTATTTGAAATGAATATTTATCAATGTTTACTGTATTTTTATTTCATCTTTATTAAAATTACACAGTTAACTTTACAGCTAATTCAAGATATAATCTCAATAATTCGTGACAATAATTATTTAGTTGCTTGAAAAAATTGTGGTGAAAAAGACTAAATACTGTAAAGTACATGTTTTTTATGAAGACAAAGACCAACTGTTATGCTCAAGACAACAAGCTCAAAAAGAAGTTCAAATATCTTTGATAAACATTAAATTTAAACATATTATATGTTTAAATGTAAAGGTAAATGATACAACCAATAGCTCAAATACATGAGAACCATTCATATTTACATATGCATATAAAGTATTTTCAAAAGTCAATATTACATTAACAAAGTCTTAAAACTATTATTTTTGACAAAATACAAAGTTGTATTCGAATACAACAGTGTATTCGAATATAGACACCAAGTCAGTAGCTAAACCTTCAAATATGTATTCGACTACGAGCTGTTGTAGTCAAATACAAAATAAGTCAGTGGCAAATTTCACGAATCTGTATTCGACTACATGAAAGGTGTATTCGAATACAAGGTGCAAATTTTGAATAAATCTGAACGTTACAAAGAGATATATTCAAATACACACATCCTGTATTCGAATACAACTAGAAGCAATACAATTTTTCATAACTGAAATGGCTCCAAATCATTGTATTTGTTAATCAAACCTCTTGGATCATTGGCCACGAATCTAAAGAGATGATTATGGAGTATAAATACCCCCATAACTTCATATCAATCAACATACAATCCTTGAATCAATACCTTGAATAACTTTGGACAAAATTCTGATTTTTTACAAAGTACTTGCATTTCATTTTCATATCATTCAGAAAGAGATTCTCAAAGTACTTGAAGTATTATTGGATTGAAATCAGTATACCTCTCCTTTATCCTTATTCCAAATCATATTGTATCACTTATAAAAGAAAATAGTACTTTTTTAAAGTAGCTAAATCTAAGATAGTGGTGTGCTATCTTAGAAGCGTTATTAGAAGTTTGTAGCAGAAATCCCAGGGTGGGAGTTGTACATTTTTTGACAATAAGTGGATTAATCTCTCGTGGTGTGCAAGAGGACTAGATGTACCTTTGGTTATAAGGGGAACCAGAACAATTCTATTGTGTACATTTAGTTACTGCATTTACTTATTATTAGCTACTATCTTAAAACATAAAATTTAACTACCATATCGTTGAAAATAAAAAAATCTCCTAACACCTAATTCACACTCCCCCTCTTAGGCGTACATCTATACTTACAAATACATCACTTGTAAAATACAAATGATCAAAATGAATAAAAAAATAAAATAAGGTGAAAACGAATATTAGGTAAAAGATAAATGACAATAATTATATTTAAACCAAAAAAAGTATATCAAGCAATACTATTAACGTTTTTCTATAATTTATTTTATAAAATTAAATGAATATTTTTCTTTATAAATAAATATTTTGAAAAAAAACTATAGTACTTTAATTATAATTTTATTTGTAACTATAAATAAGTAACAAATTATGTCTATTTTTAAATTAGAAAGAAAAAAAACTATATTACTTTAATTATAATTTTGAAAAGATTAATATTTGTCATTAATTGTGTTTTCAAAATTAGAATCATATTAAACATTAGATTATGTTCTTAAATTAGAACAATATATCAAACAATACTATTTACATTTTCCTATAATCTTTTTATAAAATTAATTGAATATTTTTCTTAAATTTCAAATATTACATTTACAACAAAAGATTATCTTAAAAAAAAAATGTGTGGTAGTATGAACATTCAAGTATTTTGCTGGTTATTATACAACTGCTCGTGAGACAAATATTGACCTAAAATTATGACTTACGTGATTATTTTACCAGTTCTAAAACCATTTCCTTTGGATGAGACTATTGATGTGTTTAGTGTTGCTATGGTATTTGGAGAATAGTATTCTTTAAGCTTAACTATGATTTGATTTATGTAGATACGAATTATTTCAATTTTAGTGTATGTAATTGTTTTTTTTAAATGATTAATTTTTAGTAACATAACACATAGTAATCGTGTAAAACACATAGTAATCGTGTAAATATTGCTGATAAAATACTAATAAATTATTAAAATTTTATTTACATATTACTGGTTGGACTAATATTGTTCAATATTTACATTTTATATATTCAAAATTGAAAAACGTTTTTATTAATTCACTTAATTATTTATATTTTTTTTATTAATTATTATCTATAAATCTTCATCTTTTTCATCATTGACTAAAAATCCAACCGCTATAAACTCATCCTTCAACTACAATTAAGAAAATCATCTTTAACCACAAACCTAACTATTTTTTTTTATACTTTAAAACCTAGAAAAATTAATCCCAACAAATCTAAATATTCAATCTTCAATTTCATATTCATCTTTCTTTCAAACTCATAAACTTTCCTTATTTCAAAAGAATTCAAATACTTCTCTTCTAACAGAGAGAAAGGTATAAAAAATGACTTATTGATACTTTTGACAGACTGTGTTTATATACACAGTTGTAGTACATATGAGATCCTAGAATTATGCTAGGACTAATTACAATAATAAACATATATAGAAGAAACGGTCATGACAGCTATACACATGGTGTGACTGAATCAATAACAATTAATGTCATGATACTGAATATGGAAACTGTATAATGCCATTGATATTCAAATCAATATGAAGTTATTAGAATCATAACTTTCTCTAACTCCCCTTCTCAAACTGATGGTGACCTTGTCACCCCAAGTTTGTCTCTCATCATGTTGAACCTTGTGTGTGTGAGAGGTTTGGTAAAGCAATCTGCAATTTGATCTGCTGTGGGCACGTAGGCTATTGTGACTTGATCTTGAAGTACTTGATCACGTATGTAGTGGACATTTATTTTAATATGTTTGGATCAAGCATGCATCACTGGATTGGATGCTAGTGCCTTGGCACTCAAGTTATCACAACATAAAACTGGTTTCCTGGACATAGGAAGTTTTAGCTCACCTAATAGCGATCTAATCCAAGCTACTTCAGCTGCTAGGTCAGCCAACGCTCTGTATTCTGCCTCAGTACTTGACCTCGACACCACTCTTTGTTTTCTCGAGGCCCACGAGATTAATGTCTCACCAAGGAACACACACTATCATGCCATGGATTTCCTATCATCTATGCTAGTAGCCCAATCTGCATCAGAGAATCCAACAATATCAAGATCAGTTGAGGACTTGATATGAAGACATAAATTTATTGTTCCATGGAGATATCTTAATATCCTTTTTATTCCTTGCGAATGATCTATGGTTGGGGAACTCATAAATTGGCTGAGTTTGTTGACCGAGAACGCTATGTTTGGCCTAGTGTTGATTAGGTACTGTAATGCACCTATTGCTTGTTTGTATAGTGTAGGGTTGGCCATAGATTCTCCTTCAGCAGTTAGTTGTTTCCC
This sequence comes from Cicer bijugum, assembly GCA_037974875.1. NCBI lineage: Eukaryota > Viridiplantae > Streptophyta > Magnoliopsida > Fabales > Fabaceae > Cicer > Cicer bijugum. Next base: position 5,151,374 of record JBBPBT010000240.1, on the reverse strand, counting down.
TGTTGCCATTGGTGTGGGACAGGATGAGGCTTTTTCCATATTGAACCTTTTGAGCAAGTTTCTAATGTACTTTGTTTGTTTCAGGTACATTCCACCAGTATCTCTGTGTACTTCAATTCCTAGGAAGTAGTGTAGAGGACCTAGGTCTTTAAGAGAGAAAGCAATGTTTAGTTGAGTGATAAAGGTCTCTAGGAACTTTTTGTTGCTCCCTGTTACTATTATGTCATCAACATATATGAGGAGAAGTGTGATATGGTCAGTTCCTCTAAGGACAAACAGTTGTAAATCACTCTTGATGTTTTGAAATCCCCATTTTAGTAGAGTACCCTTCAACCTGTCGAACCATGCCCTTGGGGCTTGCTTCAGGCCATAGATTGCCTTGGTTAATTTGCATATGTGATAAGGTTTGGTTGAGTCTATATATCCTTCTGGTTGATGCATAAACACAGTTTCTTTGAGATTGCCATTCAAGAATGCATTGTTTATGTCCAATTGCCTAACTTCCCAATTTAGATGTACTGCAATGGATAGAACAATTCTTACAGTGCTGGATATGATCAATGGACTGAAGGTCTCATCATAGTCCAAACCTGTAGTTTGTTGGAAACCTTTGGCAACCAGTCTTGCTTTTCTTCTTTCAATTGAGCCATCTGCCTTGTACTTGGTTTTAAAAACCCACTTTGAGTCTATGATATTATTCTGCCCCTGAAATGGTACCAGTGTCCAAGTGTGATTTGCTGTTAGAGCTTTAAATTCTGCATCCATGGCTTCTTTCCACCTTGGTTTGACTTGTGCTTCATTGACATTTTCTGGTTCCTTACCCTCTTTGTGTGTCTCTATCAGTCCTATATAAGGTAGTTTGGGCTTGTAGATCCCTGCCTTGCTCCTAGTACATATCTGCTGGACATGTTGATTGTCTTCTAATGTGTCCTCTACTGGGTCTGTGTCCTGTATTGAGCCTGTTGTTGCTGGTGCTTCATTTGTATGAGAAGTTGCCTCATCTGCAGTGACAGAGATCTCACTTAGGACTGGTTGATCTTCATGAACCGCTAGGTCTTCTTCCTGGTGGTTCACATCATTGTTACTTGGTTCAATTGTGTGACTTGTAGTGGTACCTGTAGGTAAAGGAGGAAGAACAATAGGGGAACTTTCAGTTAGAGTTTTTAATGGATTCCTTGTGTCAAGAAAGCCATCATAAAATGGAAAATGATTCTCATTGAAGACAACATGTCTTGAGACAAAAATTCTTCCATGAGAATTGAGGCACTTATATCCCTTGTGAGAGTTGTTATATCCCTAGAACACACACCTGGTGGTGTGGAATTGAAGTTTGTGTTGATTGTATGGTTTGAGGCAAGGGTAGCATGCACAGCCGAAAGGCTTCAAGGCATCATAGTCAGGTTCCTTTCCAAACAATAATGAATATGGACTTTTATTTGGGTTAACTGATCAGGGCAATTTGTTGATAAGAAAAACTGAGGTTGAGAAAGCTTCCCACCAGTAGTGTAAGGGCATTTTGGCCTGTGCTAGTAGTGTGAGTCCTAATTCAGCCACATGTCGATGTTTTCTTTCTGCTCTACCATTCTGTTGAGAGGTATATGGACATGACATTCTAAATTGGATTCATGACTCTATGGCTATTTTCTGAACTGGTTTATACTCACCTCCACCATCACATTGCAGGATTTTTATTTTCTTGCTAAACTGATTTTCAACCATGTTTTTGAATTGAGTGAAAGCATGTACTGTTTCTGATTTTTGTTTTAAGGGAAAAATCCAAGTGAATCTGCTGAAATCATCAATAAAGTGAACATAGTACTTGAAATTAGACGGAGATAAAATTGGGGCTGGACCCCATACATCACTATGAATTAGATCTAAAGGTTCCTTAGCATGGGAATAGGATGATGTAAATGGTAACAAGTGAAGTTTTCCAAATTGACAAGCTTCACAAAATGAAAAATGATCATTTGATGATGTCTTCACATTGCAGTTCTTCAACACCTTTTCCAGGACTTTATTGTTGGGATGTCCAAGCTTTCTATGCCAATTCTCCTTGACTGACATGTAGATACATGGGTCTTTATTGACTTGGGAGTTGGCACTTGAAAGTTGATATAATCCATCTTTAACTTTCCCTTTTAGTAATGCATTCCCTGTCATTTTGTCCTTCACATAGCAATAGTTGCATCAAATTCAACAATAGCATTATTGTCTGCAGTTAATTTAGATATACTTAACAGGTTTTTGATTATTTTAGGGACATACAAGACATTATGTAGGTTGAGTTTATTTAATTCAATCGAGCCTGAGTCCAATATTCTCAACATGTTACCATTGCCAAATAGCAGAGAATTCTTACCATTGCTTTCATTGAGATCTTGGAGTTTCTCATTTTGATGAGTCACATGATTGCTAGCTCCACTGTCGAAATACCATTCATAGTCCTGACCGTGGTAAGGTGAGGCTATGAAAGCACTGTGATTTTCTTGCTTGTTATTCTCAGCATAGTGATTTGAGCCTGTGTATGATTTGTCAAAACGGTAAAAACATTGCACTACAGTGTGACCTATCTTGTTACATACCTGACATGTTGGTTTAGATCTACCTCTTCCTCTACCTCCTCTGAAGTTAGAACCTCTCCAGTTGCCTCGTGTCCCATATTTGTTGCTTCTGAAATGAGTTTGGCTTGCAAGGTTTGTTGTAGCATTCATTGAGAGATTACTGAAATTGTTCAGTTGTTCCATTCTGTTTTCAAATGCCAATAGTTGGGCTTGTAGATCAACCCAAGTAAGGTTGATTTGATCAGACAATTTGACCACCACAGGATTATAATCAGCATCCAGACCATTTAGTGTCTGAATTATCATGTCCGAGCTGGAGATTGGTGATCCTGCCAGTTTTAATTTGTCAGAGAGGTTCTTCATTTTGAGAAGATACTGATCCATCTTCATTTCTCCTTTGCGGGTGTTATGAAATTCTGATTTGAGGTAGATTGTTCTTTATTTTGTGTGTGCACCTGCTAGGCTTTGTGCTTCATTCCAAAGTTCCTTAGAGGTTTCACAATCCAAAGTTCCTTAGAGGTTTCACAATGCAGCAACTGTGTTGCAATGTCAATGGCCATTGAATTTCTTAGCCATCCTAGGAGAGCTTGATCATGTGCAATCCACTCTTCATAGTCAGGATTGCTTTTCTTAGTTGTGTCATTTGTGGAGATAAACTGTTCAGGACATTCTTTGGTTCCTAGAATGTAACCATCAAGTTTGCATCCTCTAATCAATGGAAGAACTAGTGACTTCCATAGGAGATAGTTATCTCTATCCAACTTGACAGAGACAGTTGTAGGTAGGTCATTTTTGTGATTTGTGTTAGCAGCGGATGACATGATTGGATCGAGAGCCTTCAAGCTTAAGTGCTCTGATACCAAGAGAGAAAGGTATAAAAAATGACTTATTGATACTTTTGACATACTGTGTTTATATACACAATTGTAGTACATATGAGATCCTAGAATTATGCTAGGACTAATTACAATAATAAACATATATAGAAGAAACGGTCATGACAGCTATACACATGTTGTGACTGAATCAATAGCAATTAATGTCATGATACTGAATATGGAAACTGTATAATGCCATTGATATTCAGATTAATATGAAGTTATTAGCATCATAACTTTCTCTAACTCTAACCACCAATATTTTAATTAAATTTGAGAATAAATAAAATTAAACATTATCTCTTTGCCCATTTGTTCATAGTTCCATTGGCACATTCAAGTTAGATTGAAAAACATACGCAACAATCTTTCAAACAAAAAACAACGTTGATTTTTCAACTCCTTTATATTAAACTTCAATTGTTGTTGAAAAATTCATTTTCTTTCTTGATCTGATATTTTGTTTTTGTTGATTTTTTACTAGAAAAATTATTGATTAACTTAGTGATTTTGGATTTTAAGATTGAGATGAAGATGATTTTATGTATTTTTTTTCTTTTTAGAAATTTATTTAAATATTTAAATAAAATAATGAACTTATTTTGAATATTAAAAAATGCCTAATCAACAACTTTTGCACAAACATATTAAAAAATTGATTCAAATTAGCTACCTCACAGTCCTCTACATTAAAATTGAGTTCTAATTTGTCAATGACACCACCATATTAAAAAATTGAGTTCTAATTTGTCAATGTCCCCACCATATTAAAAAAGGCCACGCCTTTACATAATTTCATTTAAAGATTGTCCTCTACTTTTTACTTAGAAAGTTAAATATTTGAAAGTAGTTAGTTTATGTATCCTTTCTTGACCAAAGCTCCATTCCATTCACAAACAATCACAATTCACTAACTCACCAATACAAAAAGTAAAGCAAAGCAAAGGAAATCAACATCCAAATGAACTTAAATATTAGAATAAATAACACACTCTCTTTACATATATTATGATCATATATCATATAAATCACAAATAACATACAATAATCAAGTAAGAAAGATGTTTATCCTCTCCTTTCAGAATTTATATACAATAAAAAAATAAATCTAAATCAGGACAAGTTTTTTCACTTCATTCAAACAGAACCTAGGAAGTTCCGCAACCCATTAATTCCAAGAGAACCTCAAATCATTGATTAATCTTATTAATATTACCTTTATTCACCACCATCATCTTCACCAAATATTCAAATTAGTATAAAAAAAAAAAAATTACAATCTTCTAAGAGAAGAATCAGAGTGAGTACTGGAATGAGAAACTATCTCAATGCATATTATTGTAGAACAAACAAAAACAATATACAATTACAAACCAAGAAAAAATGTTTGTTTATCCTAACATTATTTCAAAACATTTAAAAACAATCAAATCAATACAATCATAAATTTTTTTAGTGCATGTTTGGACTAATAACTAATTTTTCAAAATCACAGTTATTATGTTGAAACTTATTGTCAATAATAACATTGACACATCGTGATTCCGTCAAAATCGCAATCAATCCAAACATACACTCAATTTCACCTAAAAAAAACAAAAGAATCAAGCAGAACTTAGCCACTTCCAAAAAACCATAAATTCCAAGATTACCCTTGTTCTTCATCATCATCAGCAAATTTCAAAACCTGACAAACAGAACCTTGTTGTTCCTCCAAAATCACATTATCTTCATCACAAAAATAAGACTTCTTTCCATTCAATTCAGCAACTCTTTTAGCAGCACCAGAATCTCTTGCACACTCATCATCAACACACCTCAAAGTCGAAATCTTAGGCAACAAAACAAAACCACTCACATCAACTTCCTCAATTGGAATCTCCCATCTTTTCTTAACCCTAATTTCACTCCCTAAACCCTTATTATTATTCTCACAAAACGATCTTTTCCTAAAATCAACACCACCACCGGAATTATAACGGCTCGCAACAACCCTACCTTGTTTCATCGTCTTTTTCACCGATTTCTCACCTTCAAACAATTTCTTAGGTTGAATTTCAACAATCTCTTCCCCTTTCTTCTTCAAACTCTTAACTGATCCAATTGCAGCAACTGAATTCGCTTTACAAATCGTTTTTCTTCTCTGTTCTTCAAAACTTTCTTGCGGCTTAACGAAACACGATTTCCGACGATTAACCGTTGCCGGAGTTATCGACGGCGGTACTATTTTACCGGCGACCTTCACCGGATCTAAACTGCAATTTTCTTGCGGCTTTCCGAAACACGATTTCCGCCGATTCAACGTTGCCGGTGTAATCGCCGGCGGTATTATTTTACCGGCGATCTCCGCCGGACCTAAACTCATCCCTCGCCTCCAGTTAATTTTACTCTTCGGAGTTTCATCCTTTAAAACGACGCCGTTTTTTTTCGGTGTGTTGAAAACGACGCCGTTTCGTTTCGGAGCGTCTTCGTTTACTGTATTTAAAACGACGGCGTGTTTCTTCGGTTCCATGAACTTAGCGGCTACGATCCTTCCACCGCCGAAGCTGACGCGCTTTTCAGAAGCGATTTTCCGTTCGTTTTTTTCGAGACGAAGTGATTTCAGCTTTGAAGTTAAACGCTCAATTTCGAATTCGATTTCAGCGATTTCTTCGTCGATGTTTTTTTGGTTCTTAAATGGAATTAGGGTTTTTTTTGAAGAGGGAATAATGTTGAGTGCGGTTGGGCTTAAATTCTCTTTGGTGGAATCGGATGATGAAGAAAGAGAACACGTCTTCATCGCAAAATCCTCACCGTCGAATGCTGCGTTGTTCCACACCTGAACTTGTGTGTTGTTGTTTTGTTCAGAGAAGTAATGAAGGTTGTTGTTGTTGTTCATGGTTGTTTTTCTTTTTTGGAGATTTTTCAAGAATGTGATTCTTTTTTTTTTTTTTTGGTTGAGTTGAAGAAGTGAAGAGAAAGGTTGAAGTAGGAAAATATTTGTATTTGTGGGAGTGAGATTTTGTGACCGTTGGGGATTGAAGAGCGAAAGGAAGAAAGAAACGCTCGCACTTGCCGTTAGATGGGAAACGGCTCCCTATACACGTAGACCTGGTCTACCCGACCCACCCATTTAGGATTGGTTCTAATGGACTGCGAATTTATTTGGACCGGATAAAAGAACTTTGTTTTAATACAATACCCATTTTTTAAAAATATTATATTTTTAATTTCTTTACAATTCTTTTAATTTGAAAAATTTATTTTTTATTTATTAAAAAAAAAACAATTATGGTATATTCTTTATACATTAAATGTCTGTTTGATGAACATATATTTATACATTAATGACTTGTTTGATGAACATGATATTATGTCATGTGATAACTAAATAATATGATATCTATTGTGATAAAATAATAAATTTGTTTTTATAATTTATTTAATTTTTTAAAAAATAATATTCATATATTTTTTTATAAATAAATAAAAAATGCTAAAATAAATTAAATTATTTATGAGGTAATTTTTTTATATACTTGAAAAAATTGTTTATGCTATTAAAAAAATGTATATTATTAATGAGCAAAAACTTTATACTATTTTCTAAAGACTCTACTCAATTCTATTAAATGGTGTACCATGTGATCATTATTTTAGCAACTAACCTCATGGTCAAATTTTTTCCTAAACCTTATGGTTATGGTCAAAATTTTCCCTAAACCTAGACATTGATTGCGGCATAAATTCAAAATTATGAAAATGTAAAATGATGTTGATGAAAACTGAATGAACATGAAGATGAAATGATATTGTTATATAATTGCTAGGGTTTCTTTCTTAATCAGAATCAAAATGAATAATGGGTTGGGTTGGGTTCATGGATGATAAAAGTGAATGGATTGAATCTCTTTTTGCATCATCATTATTATTATTATTATTATTATTATTATTATTATTATTATTATTATTATTTATTATTATTATTATGTGAAAGTAATGGTAAATCATCAAGAAATATATCTAATTTAGTTAATAATAAGAAAATAATTTGAAAAACTAATTGAAAGTAAATAAAATTCATAAATCTGTTCATGATTATAATTAAAAACTTACAATTAGATCTTTTAGAGAGCGAAGAAATTGCAATGAAGATGAAGCTAAATTTTTATAAGTGTTTTCGAATTATCAACTAAATTAGATATATTTCTTGATGATTTACCATTATTTTCACATAACTCTTTATCATGATTAAATTAATTAAAAAAACTAATTTATAATTATTCACAAGAATAATTTTATTATTTAAATATAATATAAGGTATATTATATTATGATAAGGTATTTGTCAAATACATAATAAAATAAAATAATATTTATTATTTTATTTTATATTAGTTTTAGTATTAGTAGTAGTATTAGTATTAGTACATTAGTGTTAATATTAGTATTAGTATTAGTAGAAGTATGCCTAAGGAGGAGGGGGAGGGGGGAGG
>JBBPBT010000240.1:5123335-5134371 GCA_037974875.1 Cicer bijugum | reverse complement strand
TTTACTCACTTGTAATTCTACTCTATCTAATTGTTCAGCCATAGTATGTAATATTTGATTACTAAAGTTTAATTGAGTTTGGACTCTTCCTATTTCTTTATTTTCATGATTTGGATGCTTAATTGTTTTAAAGGGTGAAGCTTTGAATATAATTCCATTTTTTTTCTCTATTTTTATTGCTTTTAATGGAGGATGTATAGATTCTATTATTTTATCATCTACAGTTTTCCATTTATTACTTATTTTAATATTAACATTTATGTGATTATTTCTAATAAAAGGGTTTTCGATATCATTTTCTAAACAATAATCTTCAAACCAGTTAAAGAAATAAATATTTAATCTAATTTCTTTAAGATACTCATAATATTTTTCTCTATAATCATTTGTTATTTCTTTTGAGAAAGTATTAAAATACGATTTTCTTTTATTTGTATTATAATCTGCTTCGAAATCTTCTTTTAACCTTACTTTGTCTATTTCAAATTTTTCTTCTAATTCAATTGCTCCTCATACCTGAGATGCTGTTGGTGACATTTTTGGTGACTCTGAACCTTGGCAATTCGTGCAAGGCTCATTTATTGGTTGAGGTATTGAGAATACAAAATCTACTCCTGTTAAGTTAATATTAATGGTAGATGTTGAATCTACTGATTTTCTAGAACTTGTTTCAGATAAATATTTTAATGATCTACCAGTTTTAAAAGACTCACTTCGATTCCTTCTAATTCTTTTACTACCATCATCTTCTAGAATAAATTGTCTAGGTTTTCTAGACTCTGTTCTAGGTGTTGGCATAATTTATTTTAATACCTATTCTTCTGATAATTTAGCAATAATATCAGAAACCTTTAGTTTTTTAGGGGTTGTGATATTAGAACGTTTTAGATTTGCTTCAATAATTATAGTTTCATTTCTAAGTGTACTTCTTAATGCTTTAAAATTATAATTTATATTTAATTCTGTAATATATATCGATATTAGCTACTCCTTCATAGAATAGATCATCCATACATTGAATTTTAATAACTAAAGACCTTTTAGTAAAACTATTTTCCAAGTTCATAGAATAATTTGGATAACAATTAAAATAAACAGGGCCGTCATTTAAATTTGATTCTAACATAGCAATAATAGATTCATTAAATTTTTTAATTCTATTATCACGTAACACTAATAATATGGGGGTATTTAGTCTTAACTTATGTAATGGTTTAATAGCAACTTGTATTAGTCCTAAGTGAATATAACAAAATCCTTGTTTAATATGATCATCAATTATTTCTTCATTTAATAAATTCATGGTTTCATGATGTTCAACTATTGATTTGGAAGATTCTAATGTATGGCTAATTTCCTGAGATCTGAATTTATCAAACGTACTAGTTTTATATATTTCTTTATATTTAATGTCTGGCATATTCCAATTTTGTAGTTTATTTTCTATTTCTGCTATCTGTAACTCTTTATTTTGATAATTGTCTTGGTCATTTCTATTTTCTAATTCTTCTATAGATAATGAAGTAGAAGGTATCATGGTTTTATCTCTTCTTTCGTATCCTAGTTCGCTCAAGGTTCTAAGGAATTTGACCATATTTCTATAGTTTAAACTTAAGGTTTCAAATTCTTTCTCATCTCACGGGACCACTGATATATCTACTCTGGGAACACTTACCTTTCTATCTGACTTACGGCTTACCAACAGAATCAACCACAACTGACCAACGTTTTGAAGATTAAGATTTTAAAAACATAAGTTTAAAATATAAGAAATATAACTTTATTCCTCAGAGTCCTCTTACAAGGCTCTGATACCATAATGAAGATGACGCTAAACCATGATAAATAGTTATGTGAAAGTAATGGTAAATCATCAAGAAATATATCTAATTTAGTTGATAATAAGAAAGCAATTTAAAAAACTAATTGAAAGTAAGTAAAATTCATAAATTTGTTCATGATTATAATTAAAAACTTACAATTAAATCTTTTAGAGAATGAGGTAACGATTGCCAAATTTTTATGAGTGTTTTTCAATGCCTTATATATTGAAGGACCACTTCCTTTAATAATGGAAGGATAGGTCTTAGATTACAATAATGTCCTTGTACTAATTTACATTGATGCCCTTATATAATTCAAATAGCATTAATAATTCAACTAACTTTAATAAAGAGAATAGTAAAAAGCTTAACAATATATTGCAAGAGTCAAAGGTAAACATAATGTTGTCTGCCTTGATAATGACATCAAGATAATGGGTTATCTTTGTCAAAAGTAGCCATGATGCTTTGTTTGGAAATCTTTAATGATGACAAAGAATATCAAGATAATGTGACACCCTAAACCCCAAATAATTTTTTTTCTTTATTATTATTAAGATAAAGAATATCACATAATCATAAACATGTCCCATAAATCCAAAATTTCCATCAAACATAATTACATCAAAATCATAATATCAAACAATAGAATCCTTTTTGAAGTACACATACTTATGTTTTAAATTCAGTGCAATTATAGTCCCAACCTGGTGTCACTATTAGAGCGAGAATTCCCAAAATAAAAATACTCAAAATAACATCAACACAATGCATAATAATAAATGTCTCCAAGACATGATGGCTTCCGCATCTCCGATGGTACTAGTCATCACCTGCAACTTACAACTCGTCTGCGTCCATCGCAAACGCCAAACCCAAACAACGAGGGGGCGAGTATCGAAATCATGTAACATTATAAAATATACGAGGATAACACACAAGCAATTAAATTATCACAACCTCAAAAATAGTCAAGTGTATAATATCAACGGTTTATCAAATTCATTCACAATAAGATAATCACAAGGATGAAATGCTATGCATGTCCTATACTCTACACTTCATCATTTGGTACCATTCTACTCTGAAGTACTTGGTTAACAGCCTGATACTATGCCACTACAAGAGTGGATGGACAATTCATGAATAGCCAAGTCCTCATAGATCACCTCAACTTAACCCGAGACACATATATGCGACGATCGGGGTACTCTTGTGTTGCACGATAGCTCCTGGCCTTAGGGAATAACCCACTAATCCACTTAGAAATTCCCTACTAGGTGTACCCCCAAGGTCTATTAGCCTTACTTTACAGTTCGACTGTAGCCCTCCACGATCAGGCTCATTCAATTGTACTTCCCCGAATCACTAGGTTTGTCAGACCCTCCCTATATGATGACAAAATAATCCTAACTCCGAAATCTACAACACATATATCTCAGACATACTCGATCATCACAACTCAATAAGTTTTAATTTGACTTCACAACATTCATCATTATATATCTTTATCAGTCAATCACCATAAAATCACAATATTTGGTTTACACTACTCACGATACACAATCACCAATAAAAGATCAAACAGTGGCATATTCAAGTGATATCACAATTTCATTCAAGTAGCAAGAATACTCCAGTACATATCATTCACATAGTAACAATCAACATAATATTCATAAAATCAGACAACATACAATCTTGATATAAATAATTTCACGACAATTCGATTGGTTGCTAAATTATATTTTAATCCTCACTATTACCATTCACATTTTATTAATTAATTATTATTACTCAATAGGGCTCAACTGTACGTAGTAAGCCCCGAGTAAACATCTGGGAATTTCAATATTCCCGTTCATCTCACGTTATTTTATACTCATAAAATCGAACCTCATCTTACCCTTTACCTTAGCTGAAGATTTTTCCCAACGAAGTCGATCCGCTGATTTAATGTGTCACGTCTTCGCCAACCACCGTGTCTAACAGTCCACGAGTGAGAATAAATCAACGCAACAACCAATTACAAATCAGTTACTTACTCCGATAGATGATTAATTAATTTATTAATAATACATTGATACTTCATCTAATAATACATTAATGCATTGTAATATAATTAAAAAAATATATTCAAAATCTTTAAACACTCATATTACTATAATCAAATTTTATTTAATAAAGTATGATAGAAAGAACTTAATATTATGTCTATAATATATATATATATCACATGGACGCAAATAATAATTAATTATTACTTATTGTTGACTATACTTAATTTTTATAACATAATCAAATAGATTAACCCATTTAGGTGAAAGAATTAATTTGCATCTTATGGTTTAGTTACTAACTTATTTTATGGAATTTGTATAACAACAATTCTTATATAGCATAATCCGTTTGTTGACAGAAATAAAGGCAAGACTTCTGAAATTCCAATGTAAAGACTCAAATCATGGCTATACAAATTTATTTTGGGTTTGTGGTTTTCAATTTCTTAACTTTAATCTATATATATATATATATATATATATATATATATATGTATGTATTATTTATCCTATTGTACTAACAAAATATGCATCATTATTAAAGCTAATTGAAGGAATTAGTGAAACATACCTTATATGATTTGGTATTGAAATTGGAATTTGAAATTAGAATTGTGATTGGAGTTGAAATTGGAAATCGGAATTGCAATTGGAGCTTGAAATTGAAATTGGAATTGTGATTTGGGATTGTGATTGGAATTGAATTGGTAAAATCCTAATTTGGTGAAATTGGATTACGGCTGAAATTCGAAGGATGCTGAAGGAATTGGAATTTGTAGAATCCTTAATTTGGTGAAAGAATGCGGCTCTCGTACGTATGTTACGGCTGGGTTGGATGGCCATATATATATATATATATATATATATATATATATATATATATATATATATATACTACGTAATAATTGCTTAGGTTGTTATAACAATTATTATTATTATAAATCCTAATTTGCTGAAAGAATGCGGCTCCCGTACGTATGTTACGGCTGGGTTGGTTGGCAAATTGTAATGGTGAGATTAATTGGGATTGGATTGTGGGTCTTATTGTTTTTGGTTGGATAGAAGTTTTAGGGTAAAAGGATGGTAATGCTAATGGGGTTAATGAAGTAAACCTGTTTTGGTTTGGTATTTGGGAGGAAGAAGAGGGAGTTTGTAATATTTGTTTTATAGTGGGTGTTTTTGTAATTTTTTCTTCTGTAATTGGGGGTCCATACTTATCTTTATGACTCATTGTACTTTCCCTGTAAAAATGCATCCTACATGTGCTCTTACGAAAGATTAATTAACTATATAAGATCAAATGGTATACAAAGATATGATAAGTTATTTATTTTATCTAACTATTTCATGCCTATGGAGAATTGAACTTTTATTCTCGCTCTTGTAGATTGAAATTTAGGCTAATTCTTGCTAATTTGATGATTGTATTATGTAAGTGTCTGATTATATATACCCCAAACCGCGGTTCATAGAGATTTTATCAGTTATTATTATCTATTATTATCATTATTATTATTATTATCATATTATTAGTATTATTATTAGTACTACTATTTTATTTCTTAAAACAACTTTCTTTTACTCATGAATCATTTGAACATGAGTCTAAGTTCGCTTTGATAGATTGTGAGAAATTGATGAGAAATAGAGGAAAATAACTTAAATGTTAATCTAATGACACAAATGCAACTTATTGGAAGCGCAAGATTTGTTACAAACCCTAAATGGCTTAGAATAACCCTAGAGAGGACGAAAATGACCTAAATGTTAATTCAATGACAAAAACACACTTATTGAAAGCACAAGATTGATTACAAACCCTAAATGGACTAGAATAGGTCACTTTTAAATATCATTAAATTTATTAAAAAAATAATCAAATGTCTTGATAGTTTAAAAATTAATGGGAGAATTCGAATTCTTTTTTGTTAAGATTTTTTTAAATTAATGTATAATGAATTTGAAATGAGTATCTTTAGAGAATTCAAATTCTTTTTTGGAACTCAAATTTCATAATAATATTCAGATAATATTTACCTTCATATGACAAAGTACACAAATAAGTTATTAAAATGGAAGATTGTAAACTCATACTTACCCAAATGCATCCTACATGTTCTCTTACGAAAGATGAATCAACTATATAAGATCAAATGGTATACAAAGATATGATAAATTATTTATTTTATCTAACTATTTCATGCCTATGGAGAATTGAACTTTTATTCTGCCTCTTGTAGATTGAATTTCAATCTACATCTGATAATAGATCTCTTTTTAAACTCTTGCTGAATAAATTGAAAATTTTGCTTCTTGTCAAACAATAGGAATTATCTACCTCTAGAACGAAATTGTTTTCCTTGCTAGTAACATACGTTGATTGTTGGCATTCTAAGACACTTATTTGATCTCATATGTTGAGTTAAAGTTGCAATGAATTTGAATATTTTTAATGACAAAATATTTATTACAACTGCCTTTTTGTAGTGTTTTTTAAATTTATTTTATTTTTTATTTTAATTCATTTTTTTTAAAAAATGAGTAACAAAATTGTTTGAACAAAACCACTCACCCACCACTCCCGTTCACCAACTACCTTTATTATCTCTTGAGAAAAAAATGCCTCCAAAACTGCTCCTAGAATGTCTATCAGTCTTTCCGAATTAGAAACCCTTGGAGAATGGGTTTGGCCTCATCAATGATTTTTGCGAGATGGGTTGGAACGATAACTTCAATTTCAAAGAACATAAAATTTATGATGAGCTAGTTAAAAAATCTTTGGAGGAATGTTACAACTTCAAATGATGAACTTTTTAGCGATGCTTTGAGGACTCAAGCCAGAATCATTCAACCTACCATTGTTGCAATCACAAGGTGCTTGGATGAAGGTTTAAGACTTTGTCTAGCTTTTGAAAAGTTTGTGGGTATTGAAAAAATTCACAATGGAGGCTCTAAGGTTGACCTAGTCTCTGCTTTGTTGAAAACAAGTAAAAGGTATTGTTACAAATAGTAATAGGCTACATTGTTTCCAAAGGAGACTCTATTGACAAAGATATACCTCCCTTGCCTCATTGTCGAACACATGAAATCACGTGTGATTAATTCTAGAATTGTTAAAATGAAGAAGATACCCTACTCCAAATTAATATATGCCTTCGTTGAAGGGATTCCTCTAATCAGAAGAATATTAAGGAGATTGGGAGCCCAACAAAGGACAAGTTGTTGAAGATCTCATATGCTTCTTTCTTTAATGTGAGAAATCTAACCAAGATGAAGACCCTTACTACAAATGCTACAAAACCATCAGTGGAAGAAAAAGGAAAGAATGTGGCTCTGATCGGTCAATCTAGTGGTACTACAACCACTTCATTCGTAGCAAGAGAATCATATCCACCCATATATGAAGAAGACAACTAGGAGGTTGTTCGAGAGTGTATCAGGCTTGCTCCTAGAAGAGCAAATTAAGGATGTGTTGGGTATTGGACTCCCTTCCTATGGAGAGAAATGCCCAAATATTGTAGTGCAAGTGTCTTACTTATTTAAGTGGAGAGTGGTCTAATTAAGGTTGGAAGAGAGAGACTATTTTGATAGGAAAAACAACCACTAAAAGAGAAAAGAGAAGAGTAACCCTTATTATCGATTTTGTTAAATCAGTCTCCGAAAAACATCGATTACGCATTTGTTAACCGTTAGATCGGGGTAATCTTTGGACAGCAGGATCTCAACATCCAGGTCTTCGTTTTCAACGATCGAAGCAAAGAAAGAATGCCTGGAAGGGGAGACATCATGCTCTCATAACAACAAATTTTTTGGATTTTTGCTTTTCATTTGTAGAGTTTAGTGTTTTGTTATTTTTGCTGGTTGTAGGCACATTTTGTGCATCATTTTGAGATTCTCTTGTACCCTTATTTGATTATAGTGGAACTATTTCTTTGGTCTATACGACTTGTAGTTTTTACCCTTGCATTGAGGGGTTGTAAAATACTTATATTTTTTTGATGAAGACAAATACCAAAAGAAGTGATGAAATTGCAAGCTAAAAGAGAAGTCAACAATGAAGTCAACTATAGTAAATATGCTAGAAGACCTATAATTTAAGGTATATGATGCAATCTAATATTGTTATATTCCAAATGCACATGAGAACCTTCTATTTTAGCATATGCATCAAAATAATTTTCAAAGTGTCAAAATGCATGAACAATGTTTGAAAATCAAGTTTTTGACAAAAACAAATGTTGTATTCGACTACATATACGTGTGACTGATTACAAATGAAGTCAGTAGCAAAAATTGCACTTCTATATTCAACTAAAACATGTTGTAGCCAAATACAAACCTAAGTCAGTAGCAAAAATTGCATATATGTATTCGACTACAAGATGTTGTATGCAACTACAAATATCAAGTTAGTAGCTAAAACTACACTTTTGTATTCGACTTTAATAGGTTGTAGCCGAATACAAAATCAATTTAGTGGCAAAATTCAGTCATCTTTATTCGACTACAAGGATTTGTATTTGAATACAAGGTTAAAATTTTGAAATAAAATTGAATGTTACAGAGGTGTATTCGACTACACTTAGGTTGTAGCCTAATACAACTACGAAGCAATGCAATTTTTCAGTTCATATTCACTTTGGATCATTGCATATGTTCATCAAACCTATAGGAACGATTGCCACTGATCTGAAGTGATCTCTAAGGAGTATATATACTTCTTAGCTTCAGATTTAACTTAACGATTTTTACATCAATCTTAGAACAACTTTGAACAAACTTTATGAAATATTTTAAATTATTCAAAGTCTTACTTTCATATTTCAAGTACATACTTTACATTTTCATATCATTGAGAAAGGTTCTCTGTGGTACTTGATATTATATTAGACTGTTATCATTGTATCCAACTATTATAACTTCTTGATTTCAGTCAAAATCATTGTTGTAAAACCATCCAAGTTATTTTGTAAATTGAGGAAAGTGGTGTACTTTCTTCTAGTGTTGTAAACTAGGATAGTGGTGTGCTTTCTTAGGTTGATTGTTAGGAGTTTGTAATAGAATTCTTAGAGTTAAACTTGTACTTAATATAACAAATAGTGGAAAATCTCTTGTGGTGTGCAAGAGGACTGGATGTATCCTTGGTTCTAAGGGGGACCAAGATGAATTGTTGTGTTCTTTAATTTTCTGTCATTTACATTTTTTCATACACTAATCCTAATCAGAAAAATGATTCACTAAGTCTCTAAAAACCAGAAAATTTCTAAACACTTGATTCTCCCCCTCTTAGGTATTCCAAGCAAGTGGAGAACTAAGATCACTTCCATTCAGAAAGCAAATGATTTGAATACTCTTAAGCTGTAAGAGTTAATCAACACTCTCATAGCACATGAAATTGAACTTGTAGAGGATATGCTCAAGAAGAAGCAACCAACTTTGGCTTTGAAATCCAAACATAAGAAAGTTTTGAAAGCAACAGTTGAATCAAAGGATGATGATTCAAAATAGCATAATGAAGACTCATAGGAAGATGAATTGACTTTGATATCTAGAAAAATTCAGAAGATATGGCACAATAGAAAGAAGAAATTTACCCAAAGATATTATAGGCAATCCAATAAAGGAAATGATGACAAATATGACAAGAAATGCATCTTCTTCTATGGATGCAATGATCCTAGATATCAAGTCAGAATGTCTAAATCTAGAGAAAGGAAAATATCATAGGAAAGACTCCAGATCCAAGAAAAAGATTTTGATGGCTACACGGGATGATTCTAATGAATCCTTTGATAGTGAAGAGCATGGATATTTTGGTTGTGATGGCTCGTACCAACTCTGCTTTTGATTCTAACACAAATTTTGAATATGGAAGTGAATCAACAAATGAAGAAATTGAGGTATTTTCTTAATTAACTCAATTTGATTTAATTATTGTTATAAATGACTTATTGACCAAGAATCACCAATTGTTCTTAAAGCTAGAAACATGTGCCCAAACTAAATTGCATATGTGGTCCCTTAACTTAATTGTAGTTAACGTTTTAGGTTTTTATTTTTTTTTCCCAATTAGTCTTTTATTTTAATTTTTAGTGATAATTGGATCTTTAATTAAATAATAATTTAATTAAAGAATGAGATTGTAGTGTGTGTGTGTGTGTATATATATATATATATGTATGTATGTACCTCCTATAAACTAGCCATAGAATATCTAGTTTTTGTTGTGTCTCTTTACTATAGTTGTCAACTAGTACTAACGTTATTTTGAAGTGAGCGATCAGGTGGACCGAATAGAGATATTATGTTTGTGGTGTTAGTAATTTGTCTTATGGACGCTTTAAAAGGTAAATACATGAACCTTTCTAATGAAATTGTGTGTTTACGTTATTCTTGGCTAAAAGAAATATTTTCAATCATAAGAATGATTTTAAAAAGAGTTTTTTAAAGTCCATCTCATAAACTTTTTAAAACAACAAGCTGAAGACAATGCACATTCGGGAAGTTTAAGTCAAGAATACAAAAATACTTTTATTGAAAGTTACACAAAACACATTCTAACAGAATTTCTATAACTTTCTTCAACTTCATAAAATATGTAGAAATACTTTACACTATTGACAATGATCTTTTGATAGGTCAAACTTTTCACTAACCTTACAAATATAATATTAACCACATTAATTTACTTTTATAGTTTGTTATTTAGAACTATATACCACTTGTGTTTTGTTGTAGAAATTTAATTCATTTGACCATGTGATTTTTTCTTGCTATTGTTTTAGTGACAATGATAGCAGTTGCATCAAAGAATATAATTTCAATTACAATAATATCAACGGGTTCACAATTTTATTATCTTCTTATTGTTTGATATAGATTCATTTTACCATTATTTTGATTACTATGTTATTGAGTTTCATTAAAATATTTAACTTCATATGAAAAACTCATTAATTAACTTGAAGAATGTTAAATTTACTCGGTATGATGTTTTTTATATTTTCCAATGATAATGGAAAACTCTATTAAAATTTTATTATCTACATTACTTTATTACTATTGATATTTTATTTTACAATAATTAAAAATATTAATTATTTTCAAGGCTAAATTACATCTGTGGTCCCTTAACTTAATTTCATTTAACGTT